>CM059188.1:13247953-13317576 GCA_030323885.1 Branchipolynoe longqiensis | reverse complement strand
CTCCCTCCTCCCTCTTCCCTCTTCCGTCCTCCCGACCCTCCGCTCTCCTCCCTCCACCATCTTCTCTGCTCCCTCCTCCCTCATTCCCTCCTCCCTCCTATTTCGTCCCTCCTTCCTGCTCCTTCCTCCCTCCTCCTCCCTCCCTGCTCTTCCATCCCTTTCCTCCCTCGTCCCTCCTCCCAGATACGGTGCCGAATCGGTCGTCCGGGGACTTCCCGTGCTGAAGGTCTTGAGTTCGAATCCCAACTGAGTCAAACCAATGACTAACAAAATTGATACTTGTGGCTACCTAGCCTGGCGCTCGACATTACTAGGATACGCAAGGACTGGTTAGCTCAGTATCAAGATAATGTAACTGTGAAATTGGGTCATGGTAGCCGGCAGCGTGATCTCCTACTCCTAGTAGGGCAATACTATTAAGTCATCACGAGTGTGTACTGCCACTAGTCGGTACCCATCCTGATATGACCTTAGCTGTTTCCAGGATGTAAAACACCAACAAACAAAAACCATCCTCCGTTCTCCATCACTATCCTCCTCACCTCACCCGCACCCCTGACCCCACCCCCCACCCCCACACTGCCTCTCCAGCCGAATCGATGGGCGGGCTTGACCATATTTTCCTGTGCGGTTTCTTCGGTAAGGGGATGTTTGATTGATTGATTGATTGATTGGTGGTTGCTTTACGCCGTGTCGGCAGCATAGGCCATATTCACGGCGAGAAATGTTTGTTTTTTGTTCAAACCATCGCTTTGACATGTAAAAGCAGACAATCAATTATGTGCCAATAGACACTAATTAAATTAGAAAGCTCACAATCATATATCTGTGGTCAAGGGAAACAAGTTCCCATAGAAAAAGAAAAGTTTCATTAATAATTAATAGAATCCATTTAGTAAACTATATAAGGTGGTACAGTCCAGCTGCCCTCAAAAAGGCTAAAATGTTTTCCTGTTTTACCTTAGTAAAAAGGTCATGCATACTGTCTGCAGTGTAGAACCGTTGGCGCAGGGCCAAAAAATCAACGCAACTTAGTAAAATGTGTTTGAGTGTCAGTGGGGACTGACACCCAATTCATTCAGGGGGAGGTTCCCCCTTGAGCAGAAAAGCATGTGTAAGCCACGAGTGGCCAACAAGGCAGCGGCTAAGGACCACTTGGTCCCGCCGACCTCCCGCATGAGTCTCTGGTGGCTTTCCCACAGATGGTTCAATTTCTTTAAGTTTATTGATGTTTTCATCCCACTCATGTTGCCATTTGGATTTTATGTGGGTGGCTATTAGTGGTTTCAGATCAGAGTGAGGGATCAGACACGGTTCAAGGGGATGTAAACTAACTTGTTTTTATTTCTTCACCGGACGAGGGGTGCGGGGTGGGGATTGTGAGTAGGGGTGGGGGGTCACTCCCTGCATGCATCTGTCCACCGGAAGTGCCCGTACCGACCCGGCCGTGTCCCCTGGTGGTGTCGATCGGTATCTCCATCTGACAAAGCCTGCCCTCCCGTGCCCTTGTTCTTGTCTCAGGCAGGGCGTGAACTTCTGTCCATGACCTTTGACCCCCCCCTTTCCTCCTACCTCCCGACCTCCCCTACCTATTCTCTCCTTGAGTGTACTGACTCTGACTCTTGGGTGGTTCGTAACCTTGACGGTGACAGGCTGCATCTCTGCAACAATAGAAAATGGCCCCGTTTAAAAAAAAAATGAAGAGTTAACTTCAGTGGGCGTGGTTGTAGAAGCGAGGGGGAACTTTTCAACAATAACGAAAAGTCGTTGGAGTGGTACTGGATCACTCTGGTCCAATTGTAATAGTGCCCTCGCATCCAGTAGCACATCAAACCCCCCACCCCTGCCCCCACCACTGCCCCATTCCCTCCTTCGTCTCTTCCGGTCTTCAAAACACATACCTTATTTTCTAGGTTAGTACTAGTAGCCGGTGTGGCGTGCTCAGCCGTGTCCCGTGCTCAGCCGTGTACCTATAGTCAAACTCAAGGCATTGTCAATGGTCGTAAGTCACTAACCTTATAAATGTAATATAATGTTTTTGGTAAAGATGTTTTCTATATGTGTACCAAGCGATTTGTTTCTAGGTGGTGTGGTTTTAGAGATATTTCACTTTTCCTGGATTTTCTGTATGAAGATTGCTCACCACCATTGACTATGCCTTGAGTTTGACAGTACGCTCAGTGCAAAACATTAGTTTTAATCAAAATTAATAGAAATCAAGAACCCTAACCTTATCAATTTAATATAATCTTTTTGGTGAAGATGTTTTCTATATGTGTACCAAGCGATTTGTTAATAGGTGGTGTGGTTTTAGAGATATTTCACTTGTTCTGTATTTTCTGTATGAAAATTACTCACGACCATTGACAATGCCTTGAGTTTGAGTATAGGTACACGGCTGAGCACGGGACACGGCTGAGCACGCCACACCGGGGCGTTTTATTGATCTCTTTTCTCGTTTAACAATTTTTTTTTAAAAGGGTGAATGTCGTCCGCTTTTCGGCACCACAGTTCTTGAATGTGTACAGTACGTATGGCAGCCAGGGCAGCACATGCGCAGCACACGCAGTACACGCGCAGCACACACGCAGTAAACACGCAGCACATCGTTTGACAATTGAAAAATGTCGTCTGCTTTTCGGCACCACAGTTCTTGAGTGTGTACAGTATGTATAGCAGCCAGGGAGGCACGCGCGCAGCACACGCGCAGTACACGCGCAGCACACGCGCAGCACACGCGCAGTAAACACGCAGCACATTGTTTCACAATTGAACAAAAAAGGTGAATGTCGTCTGCGTTTCGGCACCACGGTTCTTGAGTGTGTACAGTATGTGGATAGGGATGGCATCTATATACAGTCCAGACAGAGCGCTGACCTATTCAATGTCGCACACTTCAGAGCGAAGACCAAGACTACTCAGATACTGGTGAGAGAGCTACTATTCGCAGATGACAGTGCACTGGTTGCCCACTCTGCTGAAGAGACCCAGAAAATAGTGGACGCTTTCTCCGATGCATCAAAGAAGTTTGGCCTGAAAATTAACATCAAGAAGACGGAGGTGCTGTACCAACCCAACTCTACAAGAACCTGAGAGGAGGAGATCATGGTTGACGGAAACAAGCTGAACTCTGTTCCGGAATTCACCTATCTCGGAAGCACTATATCAAGTGATGGACGCATTGATGCTGAGATACAGAGGAGGATGGCCAAGGCTAGCGCATCTTTCGGCCGACTACGCCAGAGACTCTGGAACAACCACCATGTGTCCATTCGGGTCAAAGGTAAGATCTACCGCGCAATCGTGCTATCCACCCTACTATACGGAGCCGAGGCCTGGACAGTGTACAGACAGCAGGTGAAAAAGCTGCATGCCTTCATGATGCGACATCTGCGTTCAATCATGAGGCTAACCTGGAAGGACAAAGTGACGAATAAGGAAATACTCGAACGGATGGGGCTGCCCTCTATGGAAGATCTTCTGATCAAAAAGAATCTCCGGTGGACTGGACACCTCATGAGGATGTCATCAGACAGGCTACCAAAGCAGATCCTCTATTCTCAACTGTCTTCTGGCTACAGAAAGAGAGGGCGCCCCCGTCTCCGGTTCAAAGATACCATCAAGAGAAACCTGAAGCTGAGAGACATTAAGACCGACTCATGGACGCAACTCTCACAGCAGAGAGCTAAATGGAGAGCGGCAGTCAAGTAATGAAAGCAGTCTTTGTCGCATCGCGACCTACAGCATGATGATGATGACAGTATGTATAGCAGGCAGGGCAGCACACGCGCAGCACACGCGCAGCACACGCGCAGTAAACACGCAGCACATCGTTTCACAATTGAACAAAAAAGGTGAATGTCGTCTGCTTTTCGGCACCACAGTTCTTAGGTGTGTAGTATGTATAGGAGTCAGTGCAGCACACGTGCATCAAACACAGTACACGTGCAGCACAGAGCAACACACACAGTACACACGTGCAGCACATGTGCAGCACACCGGGTGTGTTGTTGGAGTTTTACGTCCTGGACACATCTAAGGTCAATGTCAGGAGTGCAGTTAAAGAGTGTGTGTGCTGGTGGTGTGACGGAGCTGGGTGGTGGTGGCAGGTCGGGGTGGTGGTGAGGCGGGGGTAGGGGTGGAGGTGGCGGTCGGGGCGGGTTGAGGGTTGGTGCTGGGAATGGGGGTGGGAGTTGGACATGGTGGGTGGTGGTGGTGGTTGGTGGTGGTGGTTGGTGGGTGTGGTGGGGTTTGAGGGGGGGTGAGTGGGTGGTGGAGGTGGGGGTAGAGGTAGGGGGATGGAGCTGTGGGGAGCTGTGGTGGGTGGGGAGTGGGGGTGGAGGTGGGGGTAGTGGTGGGTGGTGGTGGTGCGGGATGGGGTGGGGGTGGTAGTGCGGGAGGGGTTGGGGGTTGGGGCACGGGTGGGGTTTGGGGCGGGATGGGTTAGGGTAATGTGGGGGATGGGGTGGGGTAGGAGGTGTGGGGTTGGGGGGGATGTGCTGTGCTCCCGTCTGTCTGGCCGGCGCTTGGCGTTATGAGTTCAGGACAGGGACTGGGCGCACAGTGTCAGCATAATGTGTATGTGTGGGACATCAGGTCATGGTGCCAGCGGTCTGATTTCCCAGTGGGGCAGCACTATAAAGTCACCATGAGTGCGCGATGTCACAAGTCAGTGCACGTCCTGGTATGGCCTAGGGTCTTACTGGGGCGTAAAACTACACCAACCACCCAGCCTGCCCCAGCCCTTTCCAAGGACTGTGGTTGGGCTCTCCGGCTGCCTTTTTCCTTCCTCCCCCCCACCCCCCAATTTCTCTGACCACTACCCATTGGAAGCCAACTACCGACCACATGGGAGCGCATTGAGCTGTTCCCATACAGATTTGCAGCCTTCAGCGCGCCAATGAGACTGAAAACTCTCCAAAAACAATCTTCCCGGCCGGCCGGGCCGATTAAAGGCTACTCACAAGGTCTCGAGTCGACAGGCATGAATCACCATAAACGTCAGGGCGCGTCTCAAGTGCCTTCCCTTCACATAACTGACGATGCTTCTTTTTGTTTAGTTTTTGTAGTCTCCTCACCCCTCACCCCTTTTGTGAAATTGCTAAACACACCCTGGCGGCAACGCTTTCGTTATTATAGCCGCCTGCTTGTGAGCTCATCGTTCATTTTAGTGAGAATTAGCTTAGCTGTATACATGGATGAAAGATTTCCACGGTTTCGCGGGTTTCTGCGATTACAATTTTGTTGAACTATTAATGTTCCAAGGAATCAGGATGTCAGGGGCATAGCTAGGCGTACGCGCATACGCCAAAACATCTACATTGTTTTGTAAAAAAAAAATCTAATTAAAAAATAATAAAAAGAGAGAGAGAGAGAGAGAGGAGGCATGTAGTAGTCCGGAGTGTCGAAGACTCAAGTCTAAAATGTGTAAAATCCGCCAGCTTAAGCTTGAGCGGCCCCCTAAACCCCCTGCCGAAATTAGGAGTACACACCGTTAAAGGTCTAGCTACGCCCCTGGATGTGTATATGACAACAGTTGACTTAGATATTATTCGAATGGTTTTATATAATGAGTTGATTACTATTAGAATGGTCCTATAACAATAATTGAATATTTTACAAAGGGCTCAAAGCGAGGGACATTAACAGGATAAGTGGGGATGAAAGTGGTCTCCAGCAAAAATCAGGGAAATCAAACTGAGATTATTACGCTAATGACGAAATTTGCACGAAAGTGCAGATTTTCCATCATAGTGTAGAATATTCCAATTTACGGCATGGGGGGGAATGCAAATGTTCTATTACTGATCAGGTATACATCACCAAGCGCATGTATGTATATATATATATGTAGGTGCTGGTGGTGCCTGAGTGAGATGGAAATAGACATAGTGGTGCTGGCAGGGCTGTGTGTAAGGGGCACTCAGGGCCTACCCCCTCCCCCCCTCTGCTAGTCAGGATCACCACACTCAGGCTCAAGGCAGGTAGGTGGCCAGGGGAGCCACACAGCTTGGTGGTGGTGGGCAGACCACTGGTAGCCATAGGGACCAGGAATGCTGGATCCCTATTGGTAGGGCCAAGAATGCTTGTTTCTCATTGGAGGAAAAGGGTGGGGGTGATACTCTACAATGAAACCATGTACCATATAAATAATAAACCAGAGCGCTTGAATCTCTCTCTCTTCCTTTACACTTTATACGTTACACTTTACACTGTAGCCATTCTACAATAGGATTAGCACTGTCAGGGAATCGTGGAATGCGAAATCAGGTTTCAACTATCCTTGTTGTGACTGTATTATCACTGATACCTAGCTCGTTCTTTTTCAGGTTTTATGTTCTAGCTACATCTAGGGTCATAAAACACAGGATTCAAACTACCCAACTGTTGTTTTAATAAGACTTCTTTGTTTTAATAAATGCCTCTTTGTTTTAATCAGTGTGTCTTTGTTTTAATAAGCACCTCTTTGTTTTAATACACGCCTATTTGGTTTAATAAGCACCTATGTGTTTTAATAAGCACCTCTGTGTTTTAATAAGCACGTCTTTGTTTTAATAATCACCTCTTTGTTTAAATACGTGGCCCTTTTGTTTTAATAAGCACCTCTGTGTTTTAATAAATACTTCTTTGTTTTAATAAGTGGCTCTTTGTTTTAATAAGCGCATCTTTGGTTTAATCAGTGCAGCTTTGTTTTAATAATCACTTCTTTGTTTTAATAATCACTTCTTTGTTTTAATAAGTGTCTCTTTGTTTTGATCAGTGACTCTTGGTGTTACTCAGTGCCTCTGTGTTTTAATAAACACTTCTTTGTTTTAATAAGCACTGCTTTGTTTTAATAAGCACATCTTTGTTTCAATCAGTGCCTCTTTGTTTTAATAAATGCGCTTTTGTTTTAATAAGCGGTTCTTTGTTTTAGTCGGTCACTCTATTTTAATAAGTGCCTCTTTGGTTTAATAAGTACCTCTTTGTTTTAATCAGTGCCTCTTTGTTTTAATAAGTGCCCTTTTGTTTTAATAAGCGGTTCTTTGTTTTAGTAGGTGACTCTATTTTAATAAGTGCCTCTTTGGTTTAATAAGTACCTCTTTGTTTTAATCAGTGCCTCTTTGTTTTAATAAGAGCATCTTTGTTTTAATAAGCACCTTTGTTTTAATCAGAGCCTCTTTATTTTAATCAGTGCCTCTTTTTGTAATAAGCACCTCTTTGTTTTAATAAGCACCTTTGTTTTAATAAGCACTCCTTTGTTTTAATAAACACTCCTTTATTTTAATAAGCACCTCCTTTGTTTAATATGGACCTCTTTGGTTTAATAAATGCCTCTTTGTTTTAATAAGTGCCTCTTTTCATATGCACCTCTTTCTTTTAATATGCACCTCAATGACTGACTCACTCACCGACTAACTCACTCACTCACTCACTCACTGAGTCATATTATCCTGACACTGAGCTAACCAGTCCTTGCCCTATCCTAATACTGCTGAGTATCGAAGTATCAAATTAATAAGTCATTTGTGTTACTCGACTGGGAACCAAACTCCTGACCTTCCGCATGCGAGGCCCGTGCTCTACCGATTAGGCAACCGGGCCCGATGTAACGATGGGTGAGCGTGAGGTCTGAGATTAACACGCGGATTAATTATGATGCTTAATCGATGCAGTGGTGTTAGTCGTATTATCAATATATAAGTTTGACTATATAATTGGTTTGACTAGCCCGGAAGCCGAACTCCCGATCTCCCGCACGGGAGGTCTGTGCTCTACCCATTTGATCACCGTGTCCAGTCCTTACCAAAGGTATTAATGTAGAGCGCCATGTTATTGCTATCTATTGACATATATATATCAATTATATAAGTAATTGGATGTTCATTCGACTAGCATGGGATATACTGTTGAGTTTTAAGTGAAGCCTTTCCTTCTGAAACTAGCCATAGGAAGGGTTCAGTGATTGGATTGACTAGTTTGATGAGTGCAGATGTTGTGTAGTGCCTGAATATGCCGTAGGTGGCAGCACTGTGTAGTGTGTAGATATGATACCAGTGAGTTCTCGATATTACCAGGCAGTAAGGCGCAACAAAATGAAAATAAAGAATCAAAAATGGAGAATAACTGGAAGTGTTTCAAGGAAAGCCTAAAACAAACAAATGAACTATTGCTCCCACTGAAAAAAAGGGTAACACAGAAGGCATGGATGACAGATGAAATCCTACAACTAATGAAAGAGAGGAAGATACATAAGAATACAATGAAATACCATGGAATGGACAGGGAAGTAAAGAACAAGTGCTCCCAAGAAAAAGAAAGATGGCTGAGATCGAAATGTGAGGAAATAGAAACCCTTGAAAACAATCATCAGACAAGGGATATGTACGAAAGGGTCAGAGAAATGACAAATAATAAGCAGTCTTCGAAACAAAGAGGATGTATCAAGAATAAGAAAGGACAACTACTTTTTGATGAAGAGGAAGTCTCTCATAGATGGTCTGAATATATCGAAGAACTTTTTGATGGGCAGAGAGAGGAAATACCTGAGATGAGGAATACTGATGGGCTTCCTATTCTGGAGAGCGAAGTAATAAGAGCCATTGGGCAACTTCGGAATGGGAAAGCAGTAGGAACAGACGATATCTCTTCTGAAATGTTAAAAGCTTTGGAGGGAGCTAGCATCACAAGGATAACTGCTCTTTTTAATGACATATATAACACCGGATATATTCCATCAGACTTAAGAAAATCTATATTTATTGCCCTTCCTAAGAAACCAAAAGCGGTGGAATGCTCGGATTTCAGAACAATAAGCCTCATGAGCCATGTTATTAAAGCTTTACTCAAAATACTACTAGAAAGGATTAAAACAAAAATTAATCGAGAGGTATCAGAAGAGCAATTTGGATTCAGACCAAACAGTGGAACAAGGGAAGCCATTTTTAACATGAGAACAATAATTGAGAGACACCTAGAAGTAGATAAGGATATATACATATGTTATATAGACTACGCTAAAGCATTTGACAAAGTACATCACAAGAAGCTCTACAAAAAATCGGTCTAGACGGTAAGGACGTTCGGCTTGTGGCCAACCTCTACTGGGAACAGTATGCTGCTGTAAGAATTGGAGACTCATTGACACCAGAAGTGAAGATCAAATGTGGAGTGCGACAAGGATGTGTTCTATCACCTAGTCTTTTCAACATTTATACGGAAATGATTTTCAGAGAAATAGATGACATCATAGGAATAAATGTTGGAGGTGGAAATATCAATAACACAAGATACGCAGACGATACAGCACTGCTAGCCTTAACGGCAAATCGACTACAAGATATAGTGGATGAAGTAAAAGAAAAAAGTGAGAGATGTGGCCTCAAAATGAATGTAAAGAAGACAAAATCCATGGTTGTCAGCAGAAAGGAATACAAACCAAGAGCAGAGATAAAAGTTAATGGTGTAATCTTGGAGCAGGTAGAGTCATTTGTGTATCTGGGCCATTTAATAACTAGTGATGGCGGATGTGAGAGAGAGATTAAACGGAGAATAAACATTGCCAAAACAACATTTCTAAAGATGCAGAAAGTACTAACATCTAGAGACATAAATATAAAAACAAGACTCCGACTGCTAAAATGCTATGTGTGGTCTACACTTTTATATTGCTGCGAGACATGGACTTTGAAGAAAGCAATAACAACAAAGCTCGAGGCATTTGAAATGTGGCAATACAGAAGAATGTTAAAAATTCCATGGACAGCAATGATAAGCAACGTGGAGGTCCTAACAAGAATGAAAATAAAGAGACAGATAATACAAACGATCAAAAACAGAAAAATTAAATACTTTGGCCACATGATACGACACCAGGAATCACAGAGAAGAATACTGGAAGGGAAGATAGAAGGGAAAAGACCAAGAGGGAGAAGGAGAACAACATGGATGGACAACATCACTGAGTGGACAGCAATGAGCTATGCGGAATGCGTGAGAGGAACGAATGACAGGAAGAGATGGAGGTCCATTGCAGCCAACCTTCTTCGAGAAGACGGCACCCATTGATTGATTGAAGGCGCAAGTTTTATAGTTGGCTAGTGTGTGACCAACAATGGCCGCCTGACCACTATCGCACTGGCCCTACCGCAATAACACATTGTGCTGTGGTTATTTGATCCACGACTTATCGATGGGAGAATATGGGTCACTAAGGTGTGACATGGAAACCAAAAGTGAAACCCTTCCAAATAATAGCAAACAATATTCCAAATAATAGCAGAATCCATGTTTCTACAAAGGTTGATTTGTCAGAGTTGAACAAAATATATTTCACTTTTTGATTTAGATCTTATATAAATTGAGCAATACATTAATATCACTAGTGTAACATGAAAATCAAAGACAAATAGAGAAAATCGTTTTAACATGCATGACAAAGTGAAACAAGATTTTATTGATGACAGTTAAGCAAACAATGTTATGTCTTACAAGAACAAATTTTGAAAACAAGTTTGGCTAAATGCAGTGTCAATGTGGAAATTTTCACATTTTGACTCAAGCACAAAATCATACAAGTATAATTTGATTTCTTTGGTGGGATATAGTCAATACATGTAGAACTGCTAACATACCTAATAGTTAGGGGCTACACAAATTATTTGAGTTCCTATCAATAAAATAAAGACTTAATTATCAGTATTGTAACATGGAGATCAAATATGTGGTGCCCAGTTTTGGAGAATCACCCATATCTTTATGTATGTGTATACATACATACCTACATACCTACATACATACATACATATGTCATGGGGAGTGTCATGGG
Source organism: Branchipolynoe longqiensis (assembly GCA_030323885.1). Classification (NCBI taxonomy): domain Eukaryota; kingdom Metazoa; phylum Annelida; class Polychaeta; order Phyllodocida; family Polynoidae; genus Branchipolynoe; species Branchipolynoe longqiensis. Next base: position 13,306,769 of record CM059188.1, on the reverse strand, counting down.
GGTGATGAAAATGGGAAATATTGCACCTAGAGCGGGACTGAAACCCACATCTCTTTGCATTCTGAGCCAGTGTGCTAACCATTACACCACCTCCCTGATATCAACACACTACCTATGCCTACCTGTCTATGTGGTTACTTGCCTGAGAGGTCAGTGCAGACTACTACACTCGTCCCCTGGAATTGTAAGTCTTTTAAATGGTCATTTAATGCTTACAATTACATACATACAGACAATGCACTTACACATACATACACAGGGTAGGTTCAACAACCATACAGCACGTAGTTTGTACAGGATCCTAGTCACGGCACCAGTGTCATGGGGTGATGAAAATGGGAAATATTGCGCCTAGAACCGGACTCGAACCCACATGTCTTTGCATTCCGGGCCAGTGTGCTAACCATTACACCACCTAGGCTTCCTGATATCAACACACTACCCATGCATACCTGTCTATGTGGGTACTTGCCTGAGAGGTCAGTGCTGCCTACTACATTTACATACTAACATACATACATGCCGTGTGGAAGGTCGAGAGTTCCAATCCTAGCCGAGTCAAACCAATTACTTCCAAAATTGAAGCTCATCGAAACTCGGTATTAATAGGATTGGACAAGGAATGGTTATCACATTATCCGGATAATGTGACTGTGTGGGATATCGGGTCATGGTGATGGTGTCCTGTTGTCCCAGTGGGTCAGCAATATAAAGTCGCCATGAGTGTGCACTCACAAGTCACTACCCGTCCTGATATGACCTTAGATGCTGCTAGAATGTAAAATAACAAACATACATACACATCCATACACATACATGCACACATACGAAGATAAATACACACATACACACATACACACACGTACACATGCACACATATACACACATACACATATATACACCCACATACATGGGGTTCTCTGTGGCGTAGTGGTTAGAGTGTCTGACTTTTTTCTAGGTCGGACTCCTAATCTGAAGGTCAGTGGTTCGATTCCCCATGCCTCCACCTCTGCCAATTTGGATTTCCACCGCTGTGTAGAACTTACACCGTCATCAAAGACCGTTTTTTTGTTGTTTAGTTTTTTTGTGACAAGTTTTTTATTCTGCCCATAATGTATAAGCTCCCGTGAGGGTGCTTGTTTTCAACGCTGGACAGCTATGATACTGGATTGGTCTGGTCCCGCACTCAGGAGTCTTTACCTGATCTTACTCGGGCCAATCTTTGCGGTTTTGGGTGTTAGTAGTTTCTATATTAGTTTTTTTATAATTTTCAAGTTTTTTTCCTGACCTGTATATGATAACTTAGCCTACTATGTACATCTACACAGATGACATACAGGCCTGTGGGAGAAGATCCCATCCCATTGTGGTTTGTTACAGCATCCTTTCACCCATGCCCTGTCCTTAGATAGTACAGGTTGCTTTCATACCATGTCTATGTGGTATGTGAGGTTAAAAATCCATTGGGTCGGTAAAAGTGTAGGCTCGGGCTTTCTATCGACAAACTGTCTAATGGTGAAAACAAGTCTATTCAGACTTATCCATAATAGGCAGTATAAATCAAGAAAAACAAAGAAAAAATGGATATACATATACACACTTACATACGTACAGAAACGGACAAGCATACAGATATACAGACACTGAATCAGGTTATTTCACCATTTTCTCTGCTTAGTTTTAATGTCTTATGTAGTGCCATAGGCTCTGACAATGATCACGTTTACAACCAGGCTATAATACCCACGATGTCTATATAATGGGCCTTACCAGTTAAGCTAGTGACATTTATCGGCAGAATCTGGAACCACTCTATTCAGGTACTTTCCCTGAGTGCCTGTGATTTCACATACTATATCTCCGTAAAGAATGCATGGAAAAATAATAAAATGCCTGATTATATTCAGATATTCATATTGCAACAGGCATCAAGCTCTTATCCTTGTAATATATATTTAAAAAAGACAACAATATTGTATTTTTCTTCTGGAATTTCACCGCCGCTCTCTTCACATGTATTACACCCCACCAGTAACCCTAGTGACATCTATTGGCAGAATCTGGAACCACTCTATTCGGGTATTTTCCAGCTTAACTGGTGGGGTCTATTGCATTAATTTAATGACTGTGTTATTGATACCGAGTCAATAAATTCATTCAAGAACAGATTAGAAAAGGCATGGGCTGATGATCCAGGGAAATTTGACCCCGTATTCACCACATGCTACTAATTATTCCTTGTGTTGGTTATTTACTTGCACTCAAGCAAAAATGAGAGACAAATAAGTGTTCACACTTCCTGTCTACCATTCCTTATTTCGCTATTAATGTTCCGCTTTGGGCAGAGTTATTTCTGTGTGGGCCTAATTCAATATCCGCCAGTGCTGACTCATCAACAACGGCATTGCTCTGCAGCTACCCGCTTTCTGCCTGTGCGTCTGATTTCTGTAGTCGACATAATATCCCCATCCCTCATATTTGTGCCAGAACCGAGAAGGTATCGCATATATTATTAGTCATTGCACATCATCATCATCATCATGCTGTTGGTTGCGATGTGACAAAGACTGCTTTCATTACTTGACTGCCGCTCTACATTTCATGAAAGCTGCCTGCAAAAGTGTTGAAGTGCTGCTGGCTTTTGCAAGTTACCAGCGGCAATCTCTCGGGGAGCAGATAGAGGTTTCACACCGGCAAGAATATGTCAAGACAGGCGCAAAACTATTTGTCCCTGCAGTGGCTAGTCGGGAGATGTTGGGAGTTCCATACATCAACCACCCTTAATGCTGCCGCAGTGACATGGTTTTCTGTTTAGGGTTTGCTCCCTTAGCCTTCGGTTCTGTCAAGAACATTTACCACAAGGCAGTGGTTTACAACTCTGCAGGGCAGGAGTGTCAAACTCCCTGAGGTATTGCACAACAGAAGACATATGTAGCTGGATTGATTAGACACTCTGGCTGGCCCAAAAGACCTACCTTCTTTATTAACACAAAGACAACATTGGTCGTAATGCTTGCATTGTGTTTGATTCGCGGCGAAGGAGGAGTACCCCCCCCCCCTCTCCCCCGTGCCGCAATGACCGTTGGGTTGCGTCACCCCCACCCTTTCTCCCTGGCCTTATAACCGGCTCCCCTGCCTCCTCCAGCCACTCCGCCTCCACCCACAGCCTGAAGCACTCACCATTTTTTCTCAATATACTCTTGATCTCATATAACATTCTCCCCATTATGTACTCCCCCACTTTATTCACTAAATAAAGTGATTTTTCTCCACTCCTGCTTTATCTTCCTCCTTCGCTGCGTATCAAAGCTAGAGAGACCAGACGGGGTGGCCGAATGAGTAGAGCATCCCTTCTTGGTTGATTTTGAGTTAGCATGCTTCACTGCACTTTTACGTAAGGTTTTTTTATTTGACTTGAAGGAGGGCTCAAGGGTCCTCTGAACCTTTGTTGATCTGTGTTTCTCTAATTTTGAATTTTCCTTGTCTAATCTTCTAATGCTACTTTCACTGGTATGTCTGTAAGGATAGCTGATTTTCTTGTTTTTCCTTCACCGCTTTATGTTTTTCTTGGTTGTGCTTTAGGGAATGGTCTCAGTTGCTCTGGTTAAAGCTCTACAGTTTAGGATGTCTCTTGGAGAGGACGAGGTACCAATGTCACATTATCGTCAGCCATCATCATCATCATCATCATCATCATGCTGTCGGTCGCAATGCGACAAAGACTGCTTTCATTACTTGACTGCCGCTCTCCATTTAGCTCTCTGCTGTGAGAGTTGCATCCATGACTCGGTCTTAATGTCTCTCAGCTTCAGGTTTCTCTTGATGGTATCCTTGAACCGGAGACGAGGGTGCCCTCTCTTTCTGTAGCCAGAAGACAGTTGAGAGTAGAGGATCTGCTTTGGTAGCCTGTCTGATGACATCCTCATGAGGTGTCCAGTCCACCTGAGATTCTTTTTGATCAGAAGATCTTCCATAGAGGGCAGCGCCGTTCATTCGAGTATTTCCTTATATCGTCAGCCAATGTTCTGTTATTAGCTCTAGCTTGTTCACTGCATACATTGCCAGATGTACTTGGAATTGGTGGGTTACTTTCTTGTGATCTATGCTCACGCTGGCTTTGGTAGCATTGCCAGCTTCTTCACTTGTGGTACTTTGGTTACTTGCAAGAACACAGTCAGTTACTTGAGATGGAGGCAAAAGCAGAACCATCAAAGACATTTCGGTTGAAGGGTGCAATGCTTGTACAAGAGAATCCACCAGCTATATTCCCAGGTGTTCTAGATGCTGGCCAGGCCTGGCACACAACTCCTGGAATGTGGTATGTGGTCATTTTCTAGCCAAGATTGTTTAACATCCAGGAGTCACAAACAGTATTGACTGCCTTTTTGAAAGAGCCAAATACCCCCTATCTAAAGCGGCTGTCACACCTCAACGGATTGAGCAACGGACAGAATTGTCTAGTCCGGGCGTCATAATTATCAAAATGTTTTAAAATGTGTCAAAATGTTGCGATATCGGGTCAAAGGCCGCTGGACGAACAGACATGAAACGGACATAAAACGGACATGAAACGGACATAAACGGATAGCCAATGGATGCTAAGCAGACTAAACGGAATCAAACCGGACAAGAACCGTAGATGTCAGTCCGGCGGCATCCATTCCTAGTTTTGTGCATGTTCAAAACTTGTACGGACACAAAGTGGACTTTGTTCGGTTTCTGTCCGTTTCCCCCAATCCGGTGAGGTGTGACAGCGCCTTAAGGGTTGCAGCTTGTGTGATGTGTGTGGTGGGAATGACAGTACTACAATACCATTTTCCTTTCAAAAATCAAGAATTTCAATGGAAAGGTGAGATCCGTGGTTGTCAAGTGTAAGCAATACTGGATGTTCCAGAGTAGGTCGAACATTATTGGCAAAGTGTTTGATGTACGCAAGGAAATCTTCTTCCTGCATCCATCCAGAACCATTTGCTGTGCCAATGCATCCTGCAGGACCATCTCGGATGAAGTGATCTTGGGAACGTTTTCTGGGAAAGATAAACATTGGTTTGTTTGTTGTTGTTTTATGTCCTAGCAACACCTAAGGTCATATCAGAATGGGTACCGACTTGTGACAGTGCGCACTCATGGCAACTTTATAGTGCTGCCCCACTGGAAGACATGGCCGCCAGCACCATGACCTGATATCCCACTCAGTCACATTATCCTGACACTGAGCCAACCAGTCCTTGCCCTATCCTAATAATGTTGTGCGCCTGGCTAGGAACGACAAGTATCAATTTTTAAGTCATTGGTTTGACTCGACCAGGGTTCGAACCCACGATCTACCAACACAGGAGACGGATGCTCTAACTCATTCGGCCATCCCGTCTGGTAAATAAACATGTGTGGTATACACTGTTACAATCGCCCCCATCCCAGTCAGCCATGTTGTGACCCAAATATCCCATCCCAGACAGTGAGCAAGCACATGGGTGGAATTACATTGGAAGCTAGGCCAAAATGTATATATTTAATGCTACACAAAAGTGAATCCTAACTCTATGATCTACTATCAGTCTGATGAAATTGTATATGAAATGAAAAAGTTACTTACCTGGTCGGAAATCAGAAATTCACTGATAACTTGCGAATGTGGTGACAGGTGTGGTGCTCACTGTTTACCAAGGCTTGATCATCTATCTCCGTACATGTGGCCCAGAAATGGGCTTCCTTTGACCTGGATTTGACCTAGTTATGTTAGATGTTACAATTTCCCCATGTTACACTCGTCCCTGGTCTCCCCTATATTGTTTGTTGTTTATTGGGGTTTTACATCCTGGCAACATCGAAGGTCATAACAGAACAGGTACCAACCGGAGGCAGTGCACACTCATGCTAGACTTTATAGCACTACTCCACTGTCATCATGAGCCGATATCCCGATTGGTCACATTATCCTCATACTGATAAAACCAGTCGTTGCCCTATCCTATCAATGCCACACATCGGCATGGTTAGCAAGAAGTTCAAATTTGCTTGACTAAGTCGGCTTGACTCACTCGGGTTTATCGCGCACGACATCCCGCATGGGAATCCAGCCAGCGCTCTTAGCCGATTCAGCCATCCTGACCTGTACCTCCCATCGGTGGGGTTCATGGAGGTGTGGTGGTGGGTGTGGGGGTGTGTTGGGGGTAGGGTATTACACTATACTGAAGTCTGTCACAAGTCGGTGCACGTCCTGGTATGGCCTAGGGTCTTACTGGGGCGTAAAACTACACCAACCACCGAGCCTCTCCCGGCCCTCTCAGAGGACTGTGGTTGGGCTCTTAGGCTGACCTTTTCCTTCCTCCCCGCCCCACCACACCCCCAATTTCTCTGACCACTACCCATCGGAAGCCAACTCCCGACCACATGGGACCACTTTCAGTGGTGCCCATTCAGTGCTGCAGATTTGGAGCCTTCAGCGCACCAATGCGACTGAAAACTCCCCGAAAACAATACTGAAGTAGCCGACCCGGACACGTGCACTGAAGGGCTTTAGCGGCTGGGCTTCATTCAGTCAGTATCGACCAGGGAATCACATCTCTTTATTGCCAGAACTTGCTACTTCCCAATAGCAAACACCACCCACTGTCGCTAGAGTTGGGTAGTTGGTTGGTTGTTGGAGCTTTCCGTCCTGGGAAAATCTAACGTCATATCATGATGAATACCGAATTGTGACAGTGTGCACTCATGGCGACTTCATAATTCTGCGCCCCTGGGAAATCTGGCCGCCAACACCATGACCTGATATCCCACTTGTTCACATTATCCTGACACTGAGCCAACCAGTCCTTGCCTCAATCCTTATAATGCCAAACGCCTGGCTAGGAAGCGACAAGTATCAATTTCGTAAGTCATCGGTTTGACTCAACCGGGAATTGAACTCCCGACATTCCGCACGGGAGGCCTGCACTCTAGCGATTTAGCCCGCGCTCCCCCACATGTTTGCACCGCGCATGCGCTGAGTGTTGCAGCATATCCTGTGCACCGCCGCCGTCATGTGACCTTGGCGCGTGCCACATCAGCTATAGCTCAGCCTTGAGTTGCTCTCACAGAAGAGGTGCCGGCGGAGGGGTCAGGATTCAGGGTTTAGGGTTCAGGAGTTCATCATGTCACGCATGCGCAGTGGCGGGCGGCCAGACTCTGAGGATATCTGCCCGGGCGCAGCAGCCGCCGACCCCGCCACCGTTGCGCGTAATGGCACTTGTTGTCGTGAGTGTAAAAAGGCCCTTATGGTGCTGTCACATTACGACGTTTCTCGCCAACACGCGTCGATGTGTGTCACTTTTGGGCGAAACATGGGGAGAGGTCTGGAAGTGTTACGTGCACATTAGGCGCGCGTTGGTAATCGTTGATGGTCGTGCGACAACGCGCGACAATGTGCGGGTGCCAATATTATGGCGACGTCAGAAGCACGTCGACATCGCTGGAATAACGTAATGCGAACGCCAAGCACACATCGCGCGCATGTTAGGGTCGTGCCCACACGTTGTGCCAAAATGTTGCTTTGTTGTTTTATGTCCTAGCTACATCTAAGGTCATATGAGGACGGCGCGCCAAAACGTTTTTTTTTTTTCGCACGCATCGATATACGTTCACACAATGTCGGCCGCACGCTGCCAATACATTGCGCTGACGCCAAAAAGTTTGACGTTTGTCGATGATTAAAAGTGATTTTGCGCATTGGCGGCACACCGGCGAGATACGTCGTAGTGTGACAGGGCTATAAGTAAAGCTACATTGATACAAGTTAGGTAAAGGCGTATTTACACTCTGCGCTGCCACCTACTGATTAGCATGGAGGTTGTTTGGTTGTAGGAGCTCTACATCCTGGCTACATCTAAGGTCATATCAGGATGGGTACAGACTCGTGACAGTGCACTCTCATTGCAACTCTATGGTGCTGTCCCACTGGGAGACCAGGCCGCTAGCATAAATACCTGATATCCCACTCAGTCGCATTATCCTGACACTGAGCCAACTAGTCCTTGCCCTATCCTAATAGGAAACAACAAGTATGGATTTGTATATCATTAGTTTGACTCGACCAAAAGGGCGGAGGCAGGAATATGGTAAAAGAACGTCAGAATAAGTCAATATAATGTGTTAATTGCTAACCAATGGTGCGTTTTTGTGTTCTTTATTTACAAGGTATTGATGTAGAACCAAGCTAATTAGTTGTGCAGGTGAACCCTGGTGAGGACAGTCCTCAGTAGTTGAGTGAAAGTATAACCTCTCCCCATCGATCTTCTTTCCCAGAAGCCATAAGCAAAGATGTAAAGGCTGCTATGCAGGGGAGTTATGGACACTAGAAACAAAAGGATGGCAGTGCAAGCCGGGCAGTCTAGTACATCTGAGGTAGAATGTAGGTCTAATATATACGCATAAATGTGATGTATGAGACTTATGCCAGTATAAAGATGCAAAAGGGAATGGTCCCTATATGATCACCCATATGTTGTGTACTACTTTACCGCTGACTCCTTTTTCACAGTTGGCCCAGGTGGCGCCACCACCCCCAACCCTACCAGTGGCCGAATACTGTCGTTCGCACACTGGAATTTGTTGTACAAATTTGGTACATTAGTTGATTAAGCAGAGGAAATTTCAATCGCGGACAATTAGTCTTCCACATTCCCCTCCTCATTACCCTATCTTAGTAATGCCGAGCACCAGGCTAGGTTGCGACAGGTATACATTTTTAAGTCATTAGTTTGGCTCGGCCAAGGTTCCAACCCGGGGGCTTCAAATCCCATGAACTACAAGGATGGGAGGCAGACGCTCTACTCATTCAGCCATAGCATCTGGTGTGTATATATATATATTTGGTGTGTATATATATATATATATTTTCTACATCACACACATATATATATATATATGTGCAATATAATCTATTATATAAATATAAAATGGCGGGTGAGGTTATTATAATATTATTTATTATCCTATGATCTTATAATATTATTTATTATCCTACGACTTCATGATTATTTCTTGTCCATTATATATATTTGCTGCGGGCCAGCACTTTTCTTGCTGCTTCCCCTCCCCCCACCTTCTACACTGCTCACTTCTGCTGTTTGCTTGGCACACTACACACCTATTTTTACTTTTAGCTTTGTATAGGTAGGGCGTTTATTGCTCGGCCAAGAGCCTTATCAATAAATTAGGCTGTTCACCAACCTTCCGTCTCTTCCTCTTCCTTTCACTTAGCCTGACTTTATATAATATATATATAATATGTATATATTATATATATATTTATAATATATATATAATATATATATAATATATATATATATATATATATATAAATGTGATGCAGAAAAATAATATGTGTGATGTAGAAAATATATATATACACACCAGATGCCTATATATATATACACACCAAAACTTATGCGAGTATAAAGGCGCGTATGGGAATATTCCTTATTGGCCACCCTGATGTTGTGTACTACTTTATGGGTGACCCCCCTTCTTCACAGTGGGACGGATGGCGCCCCCCCCCCCCCCACTGCCACCAGTGCCGTGAATACCATAACTCACGCACTGGAATTATGTATATATATATGTATATATACAAATATATATATATATATATATATATATATATGTATATATAAAGTTAGGACCCTGGTAAACCGAACAACCAAAGACTGGTTAAGAAAAACATATATGAAGAGTTCAGGCGCAAAACCATGTGAACACCAATCCAGAAATTGAGCTAAACATTAAAATCAAAACTTAAAAGCTTCCTCTTTTTACATTCCTATTTATTGGTTCATTGCTCCATAATTATTTTATCACAAGAAAAGTGGAAATAGTGAGAATTAAAATTATCTTCTTTGAAAAATCTTTCATTTTAATCCAAATTTGGAATGGCGTTTACATGGTTTTGCGCCTGAACTCTTCATTGATTATATTGTCTGGGCGAAATTATATTAAATAGACCACTGAGAGTTAATAATCTGAGAGTTAAAGATACTGACCACTCGCAGGTGGCGCCAGTGTGGTCGCAGATGGAACAAAACCTTGTGAGCATCCCACAATAGGTAGGTTAGAAGATGATTATGTAGAGAGGAGGGAAACTGATGGTGGTAGCGGTTTTGTTTGCTCACGGGGATATTCATCCCCCCCCTGAATGAATTAGATGTCTGTCCCAACTGACGTTCGGAATAATTTGATTTAAACTGTCTTGATTGTATAGCCTTTCGCCGCTGCAAACGACTTGTATGAGTGTTTTACAGGAAGAAACTTAGTTTACTTGCCACTGACAGGACCCGTATAGCTTTTTTTTAAACCCTGAATTTAAAAATATCTGGAAGACCAGTGCTTCGGCACTGACAAAAGACTTATTCAGCAGAATAAACATATTTACCACCAAAAAAAAAGAAAAGAAAAAAAGAAAAGAAAAAGAAAAAGAAGAAGGAATTTAATACCCATTACCACAATACTTATAATTGCTTGTGAGTTTTACATTCTCCATAGGTGTTAGTTGACACAAATTTGATCTCTTACTGTTATGGTATAGGCTGGTATGCAGGTATTGCAGGTATTGCAATACCTCAGGGAGTTTAACACCCCTGACCTGCAGAGTTGTAAACCACTGCCTTGTGGTACAGGTTCTTGACAGAACCAAAGGTTAAGGGAGCAAACCCTAAACAGAAACCATGTCACTGTGGCAGCATTAAGGGCGGTTGATGTATGGAACTCCCAACATCTCCCGACCAGCCACTGCAGGGACAAATAGTTTTGTGCCTGTCTGGACATATTCTTGCCGGTGTGAAACCTCTATTTGCTCCCTGAGAGAGTGCCGCTGGTAACTTGCAAAAGCCAGCAGCACTTCAACACTTTTGCAGGCAGCTTTCATGAAATGTACAACCGTACAAATGGAGAGGGGCAGTCAAGTAATGAAAGGAATCTTTGTCGCCTCGCGACTGACAGCATGATGATGATGATGATGACTGTAATATGTTGCGTCCTATGTAAAATCGATGGTTAAGTAACATGACAGAATTTTAAACGTTAACACTTCTCGCCATGAATATAGCCTTTGATGCCGATACTGCGAAAACCGCCACCAATCAATCTTTCTAACGTTTCAGTGTTTAGTTTTCAGGTCTGTCACTGGTGGCGCTACTTTAAAGAAGCCCCATTTCCATCCACTCAACCTCGGCCTCCAGGGCATTTATTGTCTGACCCCGGCGCGCCCAGTCCATCCAACCTCCAGTACCTCACTGGGGGTGTCTACCAGGTTGTGAACAAAGGCCTGCCCTTTCCACCCTGGAGGCAGGGATGGGCGGGTTATTCTCACAGGCGCGTCTTCATCTATCCTACAGTGGCATCACAGAGGATGGTTAACAAAGCGCCACCCCAATCACCACCCAACGGCGTGGCCGAATCAGTTGAGCGCAGGCTTACGGTGCTGAGGAAGGTCGGGAGTTAAAATCCCAGCCGAGTCAAACCAATGGCTTACAAAATTGATACTTGTCGCTACCTAGCCTGGTGCTTGGCATTAATAGGATAGGACAATGGACTGATTAGCTCAGTGTCAGGATAATGTTACTGGGTGGGATTTTGGCTCATGATGCCGGTGACCTGGTCTCCCAGTCGGGCAGCAACTATAAAGTCATCACTAATGCGCTCTGTCACACAAGTCGGCAAGCTTGCGTCCTGATCTGACCTTAAATGTTGCTAGGAAATAAAGTAACAAACAAACAACACCCCCAGTCACCAACCATCAATCGCCAATCACCAAACACTAATCACCAACCACCAACCATCAACCACCAACACACCCTGGCGGCTAGTTCCAATGAGCGTCCGTTAGTATGCCCTGGTGGACAATAATAGACTGAGTGAGTTAGGGTATGACGTCACTGTGTTAGTCTTATATCAGCAGATAGTGAGTGACCAAAGCTTAGGTCTTCAATCGACACACTTGTTTTTTTTCTGCTTTTTGGGGGTAAATGAACATTTTCTTCGCGAATAAAGGTATTTTTTCAGCGCCGAGGCACCTGGTCTTGCAGCCATATTATGTTACATTCATTCATGTTTATAATAGTCTAAGTTCAAACAAGAGTTTGATACAAAGATTATTATGAGATTTTTGGGGTAGGGTTATTACTAACACATTGGACCAGTGAAGCAGTGGAACTGACCTCAGCGCATTCGGTTTTAAAATATTATAATATATGCATATTTGAACTGTCACTATTATTGTAGGTGGTTGACTAGAAATAACGGAGGAACAATGACAAGTAAAGCGGAGAGAACTGAGGCTGCGGGTTTGGCGGCTAGCCACTTATGGTTTGGTGACGCCATGGAACATCCTTTACTGTGCCTGCTCATTAAGGGCCTGTGCGCTTTGATGTACTCTTACTTCATAAAATATGTCTCCATAGTCCAAATCTAGTAACATCATGGATTTATAAACAAGACAGGCAGCAGATGTAATTAGGTGTGGACGCATTTGATTCAAAGTATAAACTTTATAGCTGATTTTTTTTAATCAGTGATTTAAGGTGTGCTTCAAAAGTAAGGGAGGAGTCAAGAATTACACCAAGATATTTATATTGGCATACCTGGCCTAGGATTTCTCCATTCATATGTACAGGTGGCGCCATAATACTTCTTAACTTGTGTTTGGTGCCAAAGACCATGAGTTTGGATTTAGCAACGTTGATTGTCAATTTGTTTACATTACACCAATTGCAAACTAAATTAAATCTAACCTGAAGAAGGTTAATAGCAGTTGATAAGGATCTGCCAGGACAATAAATAACAGTATCATCAGCATAGAGTAATATACCACCATTTTCAATAACAAGAGGCAGATCATTAATAAAAGACGGCCAAGTATTGATCCTTGTGGCACTCCAAAACCAATATTTAGTGGTGCAGATAGTACTTCATTTGCTAATGTTTGTTAAGTCCGATTTGTTAGGTGATTTTCTAGTAATCTTAAATTTGTATCAATGATGCCAAAGTTTTAAAGTTTCTTTCGTAAGATATCATGATTCACAGTATCAAAAGCTTTTTTGAAGTCTATAAATATGGCAACCATATATTCTGGATTATTAAAGGCTTTATATATATCATCAGTAAGCTCCCCTAGATTTGTAGTAGTAGAGTGCCCCTTCCTGAATCCCCCTTGACATTCATCAAGGAGGTTATGCTCATCCAAATAGCTTACTAGATGGGTATGCATTATTTTTTTGAGAAGGTTACCTATAAGAGTTAATAGGGAACTGGGTCTCAGATTGCTAACATCAAATTTATGTCCGTGTTTTTGAAGGGGAATAACTACTGCACATTTCCAAGGGTCTGGAAAAATGCCACTAGATAAGCATGAATTAAACATGTATGTCAATTGTGGTATTAGAATTAAAAAGGCAGGTTTTAGCACAATGGAGGATAAGTCTTTTTTAGCAGATGATTTGTCAATGTTTATGTCGTCAACCTCTTTTTTTTACAGTTATGATACTTGTCACTTCCTAGCCTGGCACTCTGCATTAATAGGATAGGGCAAGGACTGGTTGGCTCAGTGTCAGGATAATGTGACTGAGTGGGATATCAGGTCATGGTGCTGGCAACCTGGTCTCCCAGTGGGGCAGCACTATAAAGTTGCCATATGTGCGCACTGTTACCAGTTGGTACCTGTCCTGATATGACCTTAGATGCTGCTAGGATGTGAAAAAACAACAAACAAACAGATGTTAACCTTGGTTTGAAAGGTAACTAACAGAAAAGAAAATAATAATAATAATATAATCTACAGGATAACTAGCAAAGACACAACTTGAAATAATCTTTTAAAACGAAATTAAATTTTCAAGCTACAGTCGCACTAAAAAAAAAAGGGCATCAAGCATCAAACATCAAACACTAGCGGCAGCCACACTTGTGAGATAGCCCGGTGGCTGAGGATTAGATTCGATTTCATAGAGGCTTATGGTTATATAAGGGATATATGGGGGATTGAATGGCGCATTATCTTGTTGAGTACCTCCATCCGCTGTAGTAGAAGGTACACTGTTGGGCGTGAGGCAATGATGTTCTTCGACTGAGCTGATGGATTGGACTAAATGTTACTGCGATTATAAAAACATATCTGGTTTACTAAGCCTTGCACCGGGCGCGGAGACTAATCAGTAGAGCGCTGGCCTTGCATGCGGGACATCGGGAGTTTGGTTCCCGGTCGAGTCAAACCAATGACTTATAAAATTGATACTTGTCACTTCATAGCCTGGCATGCTGGCATTAATAGGATAGTGCAAGGACTGGTTATCTCAGTTTCAGGATCATGTGAGTGAGTGGGATATGGGTCATGGGGCCAATGGCCTGATTTCCCATGGGACAGCACTATAAATTCACCATGAGTGTGCACTGTCACAAGTTGGTACCAGTCCTGATATGACATTAGATGTTTGTCTGTTGTTGTTTTACGTCCTCGCACATCTAAGCTCATATCAGGATGGGTATGACCTTTGATGTTGCCAGGACGTAAAACACCAACAACAAACCAACTAAGCCTTACTCAGCACACGTGAGAAATGCGCATGAGCAGTCCTCACAGGGCCCAGTACATCAAAGCCCCACCGAGTGCTTCATTTATGTTCATCATCATCATCATCAATTCCTTAACGCCGCGGGTCATTGGGGCACCACAAATGACTTTTCAACCAGCTTCCTCCAGTTTACCCTGTTCTCCACGGCCCTCTGGGACTTGCCAAACTCCAGTCCTATCCATTCCCTGATGTTGATTTTCCACCGCTTTTCCTTTGTCCGCCTTATTGTCTTCACACTCTCACTGTGGCTTTCAACATGGTTTTGGCCAGACCTGATGAACGGCAAATATGACCATATCACTGCCGTTTGTGTCTCTTTACGATCTTCAGTACTTCTCAATGTGCGCCAATTACCTGCTGGATCTTGGCATAGACTTCCTTGTTGGTAACATGGCCTTTGTATGAGAAGTGTAGTATTTTGAGACAGCACCTCATTTACAAGGTTTCTATTCTTCGTTGGAGCTCATTTAGATTCTGAATCCACTGAGATGTAGTTTGAATTAAATGATTATATCTACATAGTCCGATTAAAGAGTCACATTTTCAAAACTAAGGCAAACTTATACCGTCACGTGGCTGTAACTAGGTTAGGAATTTAAAATGTAGCTATGCACAATCCACAGCCACAGTCACTGACAGTTGCTAATTCCCACCATGTCAGGGATACAGGTTTAAAAAGGTTATGGGAAGAGAGATGTGAGCTGAGGTGTGTACGGTTAAAAATGGGTTTCTCAACTTATAAGGCTCTGTCACACATCACCGGACTGGGGAAACGGATAGAAACCAGACACTGTCCAGTGAAATATGTAAATGTCCGTTTTATATATGGTTGGCATCCGGTGTGTCCTTTATCTGTCCGGTGGTGTCCCGTGTGTATGGTGGGAAGTTTTGAACATGCACAAAACTTGTACTGGACACAACCGGACTGATGTGTATGGTTGGTGTCCGTTTTAAGTCCGGTTAGTCCGTTTTGTCCGGTTCATGTCCGTTACCCATCCGTTATGTCTCTGGTTTGCTTCCTGCAGAGTCCGTTGACGGTGTTCCGGGAATTTGGTCATTCAGTCCATTCATTTGTCATCCGGTTATCGTCCGGTGGCTATCCGTTCATGTCTGTTTCATGTCCGTTTCATGTCCTTTTTATGTCCGTTCATCCAACGTCCGTTGACGCGATAGCACAACATTTCGACACATTTCGATACATTATGATACTGAAAACCACCAGGCTAGACAATTCTTTGTCCGGTTTATGTCCGTTGCTCAATCCGGTAAGGTGTGACAGGCGCATAAGCAATGCAGATTAGGCCAAATAAAAAAATCCCCATCCATGCCTGAAAAATCGCCCACCCCTGATTTTTAAAATGCGTTTATTTAAAATGCGTTGGACTAGCAGAAATTCAACGTTTGTATAAATTTGTAAGTCATTGGTTTGACTCGGCCAGGGTTTGAACCCAGGAGTTGGAATCCCACAACCTACCAGAATTGGAGGCAGACGCTCAACTCATTCGGCCACCGCGTCTGGTTACGAATCATGTCTACATCATAGGCCAGAGAGAAAAAAAGAGTTAAAACACCGCCCGACTGACCCTTATTTGTCTAATCAAAAGGACGAACACCATATTTTGTCTTATACTTGGCCTGATAGATAAATAACTAGTATGTATCTGTGTAAACTTACAAAGAAATTACTGTAGTGATAGGATCTTAGATGCTAGGACGTAAGACCCCCATCAAACAAACTATTAACCCATTAAGTCCCTAGGAGTGCCATATTGGTGTACTGTGGCCAGATCTATGAGCCTTTCTCAAAAGGTGATAACTAATAATTTGTTTGTCCATTGTAATGATTGACCCAAAACAGCACAGAAACGGTTCCACTGAAAATACAAGGACATTTGCTTCAAATCAATATGTATTCTATTGGCATTATGAAACACCATGTAAACAACAAATCAGTTTATCGTGAGCAAATAGATAAGCAGATAGTATGTTGATCGTTACAATGGACACATTTTTGTCCCATATTGCTTAGCAAGTTTTGAGACAGTCTCATATGCCTGTATTTTGCACTGGTCCCCTACCACACTACTCAACAGTGATTCCGTGTGTGTGTGGGGGGGGGGGGGCGGAGGGTTAGCGTCACCTGTTTATAGTGGACCACAATGCCAGACAGGATAGTCGAATGAGTTAGAGCGTCCGTCTCCCGTGTTGCTAGATCATGGTTTCGTGGGTTCGAACCCTGGTTGAGTCAAACCAATGACTTAAAAATTGATACTTGTCGCTTCCTAGCCTGGCGCTCGGCATTATTAGGATAGGACAAGGACTGGTTGGTTCAGTGTCAGGATAATGTGACCGAGTGGGATATCAGGTCATGGTGCTGGTGGCCTGGTCATCCAGTGGGGCAGCACTGTAAAGTCACCATGAGTGCACACTGTCACAAGTTGGTACTCATCCTGATATGACCTTAGATGTTGCTAGAATGTAAAACAACAACAAACAAACAAAACCACAATTCCACCACCAGTGGCGAGGCGACTAGCTCACGTCACTAGGGCATGGTATTTAAGAACCTGCGACAGATGCCTCGGGGTAAGTTTACAAGCGCCTGACTTATCGGGGGAATATAGAAATTTGTCCCGACTCTCCAGTGTTTGTGTCTTTGTTTTGGTTCCGTGCTTCAAGTAGGGTTTGTTTGGTTGTTGTTGTTTTACATCCTAGCAACATCTAAGGACATATCAGGACAGGTACCGACTTGTGACAGTGCGCACTCATGGTGACTTTATTGTGCTGCCCCACTGGGAAATCAGGCCACCAGCACTCAGTCACATTATCCTGACACTGAGTGAAACCAGTCCTTGCCCTATCCTAGTAATGCCGAGTGCATTAGGCTAGGAAGTGACAAGTATCAATTTTTACATCATTGGTTTGGAGCGACCAGGGTTCGAACCCAGAAACTCATGGTTTCCCAAAACAGGGGACGGACGCTCAACTCATTCGTTGAGATGTTTGTTTGTTGTTGTTTTACGTCCAATACGCTGAACCAACCTCATCAGATTATCATGCTATATTCGATGATATAGCATTGTTCATTCAACAAATGTGCAATCTGCGTTTCTCTTCCAATCAGTATTTAAAAGGCGCAAAGATGCATAGAAATACATCCGAAATGCCAGATTTGAAGCACCTGTATTATTACAATATTGAGCCCTACTAGTAAATGCACTGCGCTGACCACAGCCGCCATTTTGGAGTAACAGGTGGCAGCAGGCTAGCGAGGGGCAGTCCCCAGATGGACTGCCCCTATGTGATTGGCTAGTGGCCACCCCACTACCATTAGAAGTTACCCATGTTCTGTTCATACCGGTGTTGCAGTTTCCGCGGTACACCAGTTTGCGAGGGACACATACATTCAAATGCATTGTCAATGGCTGTGAGCAAATCTTCATACAGAAAACGTCAAATATCTCTCAAATTACACCACCTAGAAAAAAAACGCTTGGCACACATACAGAAAACATATTCAACAAACAGATTATATTAAATTTATACGGTTAGGGTTCTTGATTTCTATTAATTTTGAATAAAACTAATGTTTTGCACTGTGTGTAACGTCAAACTCAAGGCATTGTCAATGGTCATGAGCAATCTTCATACAGAAAATTCAGCAAAAGTGAAATATCTCTAAAACCACACCACCTAGAAACAAATCTCTTGGTACACATATAGAAAACATCTTTACCAAAAACATTATATTAAATTTATAAGGTTAGTGACGATGCTGTTCGATTTTGATGCATGCGCAGAAACGATGTGTCCATCGCAAACTGGCGTACCGCGGAAACTGCAACACCAGGCACGGTGGCTGAATTGGTAGAGCGCGGGCATCGGGAGTTTGGTTTCCTGTCGAGTCAAACCAATTGTAAAGTGGGCGGCAAAATCACCAGCACCAGACGCGGTGGCCGAATCGGTAGAGCGCAGGCTTCCTGTGTGGAAGGTCGGGTATTCAATTCCCGGTCGAGTCGAACCGACGACTTACCAAATTTATACTTGTCGCTACCTAGGCTGGCGCTCGGCATTACTAGGGTCGGGCAAGGACTGGTTAGCTGGCTTTCAGCTTGAGGGTCCGTGCTATGGGCATGCCGGGGTGGCCACTGATTGTCCCATTACCGGACACCGGGTCCACTTTGATAAAGAGGTTCGGCTCAGCGCCATTAGGGTATTTACTCGGGCTGTCCGTGTCGGACGTGCCCGCCACGGGCCGGCGTGTCCTCTAACGCCGGCCCCTTCCCGCCTCTCCCCGACCGCTGCCCGACCCTCCCCCGCCGCCCTACCCCTGCCGCTATCCGCTCCTCCCCCGCCCAACTCTCCCCGGCCCTACCCGCTCCTCCCCCCCGCCCCTACCGCCCCCCCCCCCCCCGGGCGCCCCGGTGTGATGCAGGTGTCCAACTAGGAGCCTCTTGGTGCCTCCTGTGTCTTACCTATGTAAGCCTAGTAATGCCGGGCGCTGATCGCGCCGATCGGCTCACCCGCCTCATGGTGTACTGCGGGGAGAGTGTGTGTGTGGGGGGGGGGGGAGGGTGAAGGGGAGGGGGGGAGGGGGGATGTGGGAGTCTGGGTGGGGGGACGGTACTGAAGCACAAACTCACACACGCACACGCACACGCACACGCACATCGACACTCACACTCACACCGACACTCACTCAATCTCTCACACAGATTCACGCACATTCACTCACACTCACTCACACTTACACTCACTCGCTCACTAACTCACTCACTTTCACACGCAGATCCACTCACATTCACTCACACTCAATCACACTTACACTCACTCACTCACACTAACGTACATACACTCACTCACACTCACAGATTCACACTCATGCACTCACACTCAATCACGCACACTCACTCACAATCACAGAAACTCACACATTCACACTCACTCTCACACATTCACTCACATACTCATACTCACACACACTCACACAAACACTCACACTCACTCACCCACCCACACACGCATACGCACTCAACTCACTATCACTGACACTGACACACTCAGATACCCACTCACACTCACATACACACTCACACTCACTCACACTCACACTCACACTCACACACACTCACACTCACTCACACACACTCACGCACACACTCACCCTCCAGCAGACTTTTGGCCTCACATGCGGAAGGTAGTGAGTTCGAATCCCAACCGAGTCAAGCCAGTGACCTACACCTGTACATAATTCACTGTTCACGCTTCTAGATCAGATATCTCATGTGTTTGAATGGCAAATGCATGGTTTGGGTAGTGTGGTCTTGCAGTGTGGCCTTACTAAAACACAATGGTACAAGCATCGAAAAAAGAGCCCCTTGACCGATGAGAAATTTGTATAATCTGACACTGTGACAGTGTCACCGGCTGGATATTTAATGCGATTTATAAACTAGGATTTTAAAGCCGAGATTCCATTTGTATATCCACAGTTAGTTTTGTTTCTTTAAGCATTACGCATGTCGCAACGCACACAAAATACGTGTTAAATGGAATCTCAACTACGTCGAATTTAAAGCACAGCTGCCAACTGTCGCCCATGCTTTCGAGTAGTGTCCATTCTTACCATATTTAAAACGGCATATTCTGATTTAAGAATAAAATCTTCTAGGCTAAAACAATTATTTACATTTGAGTCTACATATCTAATTTAGATACTGATGCACTTATTGAACATTTGTTGCTGCATAGAAGGGAATACTGAGACCAGTTAATAGAAATTGTTACTGCAACAGTGTATGGTGTTAGTTTTGATGTTGTTTGTGAAAATTAATTTGCACTTCAAACTTATCTATTTTGAACAAACAAAACACTTACTTCAACCTAAAGTAAGGTAGATTATAACAATAAACCTAATGTATTTATCTAAAAATAAATAGTGAAAACTGAAAACCATCAAGGACGCGATGGCCGAATCGGTAGAGCTCAGGCCTCCATGCAGAAGGTCGGGAGTTCAATTCCCAGTCCAGTCAAACCAATGACTTACAAAATTTATACTTATCGCTTCCTAGCCAGGTGCTCGGCATTATTAAGATATGGCAAGGATTGGTTGGTTCGGTGTCAGGATAATGTGACTGAGGGGATATCAGTTCATGGTGCTGGTGGCCTTGTTTCTCAGTCGGGCAGCACTATGCAGTCGCCATGTTAGATGTTGCCAGGATGTAAAACTCCAACAACCAACCAACCAACCAAAACAATCAGCCTATGCAGCTGTACCAGACGGGATGGCCGAATGAGTCAGAGCGTCCGTCTACCGTATCGGTAGATCTTGGGGTCGTGGGTTCGAACCCTGGTCGAGTCAAACCAATGACTCAGAAATTGATATGTGTCGCTTCCTAGCCTGGCGCTCGGCATTATTAGGACAGGACAAGGACTGGTTGGCTCAGTGTTTGGATAATGTGACTGAGTGGGATATCAGGTCATGGTGCTGGCGGCCTGGTCTTCCGGCGGGGCAGCACTATAAAGTCGGCATGAGTGCACACTGTCACAAGTCGGTACTAGTCCTGATATGACCTTAGATGTTGCTAGGGCGTAAAACAACAACCAAACAGCCTATGCAGTTTTAATTTTGCGTAGCTGCAAATGTACATATATTTTATGATATAATGCAGTGCATTTTGGATGGAAAGAACCGAAGGCAGGATTAACCTAGATTGCCCTATTTATTGGGTGTGGGGGGAGGGGGGTGCTGCTTCGGGTTACAAGCCAAGGCTTGGATAATGTCACTTCCGAAGTCCTCTCTTTGTTGTCCCCAACATGTCCCCCAGGGGGGGGGGGGGCCCTAATGGCCGGATAGAGGTGGGGCCGTGAGGGGGGAGGGGGGAGGAGGGAGGGTGAAGGCGCCTCATTCACACATCATTTCAATTCAAACATTGACTCCCTCTGTTATTTTTAAAACACAGCAAAGTACATTCATTCAATCTTGGGGATATAATCATTGAATGTCATGAATAGTTCCTACTTGTTCCCGTTTCCGTCCTGATATGACCTTAGATGTTGCCAGGACGTAAAACTCCAACAAACTAACTTGCTTCCGTTTATTATTTGTATTAATGCTAGTATTATTGTGTATGCAGGTATTGCAGGTATTGCAATACCTCAGGGAGTTTGACGCCCTTGCCCTGCAGAGTTGTAAACCACTGCCTTGTGGTACAGGTTCTTGACAGAACCGAAGGCTAAGGGAGCAAACCCTGAACAGAAAACCATGTCACTGTGGCAGCATTAAGGGCGGTTGATGTATGGAACTCCTAACATCTCCCGACCAGCCACTGCAGGGACAAATAGTTTTGCGCCTGTCTGGACATGTTCTTGCCGGTGTGAAACCTCTATTTGCTCCCCGAGAGAGTGCTGCTGGTAACTTGCAAAAGCCAGCAGCACTTCAACACTTTTGCAGGCAGCTTTCATGAAATAATGAAAGCAGTCTTTGTCGCATCGTGACCAACAGCATGATGATGATGATGATGATGATGATGATGATTATTGTGTCACTTAGTTTTATTATTATTATTCCTGTTTTACTTATAACTGATTTTTATTTTACCATAGTTATAGAGTGGTTTGCTCAGTGTGAGGATAATGTGATTGAGTGGGATATCAGGTCATGGTGCTGGCGGCCTGATTTCCCAGTTGGGCAGCACTATAAAGTAGCCATGAGTGCGCACTGTCACAAGTCGGTATCCGTCCTGATATGACCTTAAATGACCTTAAATGTTGCTAGGACGTAAAACAACAATAAACAAACAAACCATAGTTATATGCATTATATTGCTGATCATGCATTTGTATATCTTATTGTATGTAATTGAAATTTAAATACCACGTACTGACCCAATCGGTAGAGTGCAGGCTTCCCGTGCGGAAGGTCGGGAATTAAACTTCCCGGCCGAGTCAAACCAATGACTTACACAATTGATACTTTTCGCTGCCTAGCCTGGTGCTTTGCATTACTGGGATAGGGCAAGGACTGCTTAGTTCAGATTCAGGATAATGTGACTCGGTGGCATATCAGGTCATGATGCTGGTGGTCTGATCTTCCAGTGGGGCACAACTTTTTAAGTCTCCATGAGTGCACATTGTCACAAATCGGTACCCATACTGATAGTGATATGACCTTAGATGTTGGCAGGACGTAAAACTCAAACAACCAACCAACTTCAAGGCCTCTCCGATGTTAGATTTTGCTAAGACGTAAAAGACAACAAAAAATAAAACCATTAAAATATTAATCATAGCCGATGTTTAATTTGTGTGCTAAACAAACCAACAAACAATATTTAAAAAAGAAAAATAATAATAATATTATTATGTAGTAGTCTATACATGAGCTCCACTACCACGCGGTGGTGGCAGACACTACGCCGCACACCTATGCAGTTACACTGAACTGCACAGATAGTGGCACGCTAGCTACCAGGCAGAGCCCCCCGACTGGGCTGCCCTCTACTGTGTGTGGCTAGCACACCCCCCACCCACCTATAGAGGCGGCGTGGGACCTGGCGAGTTAGGAGGCAGGTCAGTTGACTGTTGACGCCGCGGAGAGCAGATAGGTTTAGGAATAAACCAGTTTGAAGCATACTGTTACTAAATCTTGGCGTTCTTCCGTGAGTGCGTGGCAGTGTGGAAGACCGTGGCCCATCACAATTATATGAATATCATTTAATTGTGCCCTGTCCTCCCTTAGCAGGAATCAATCTGAAGCCCTGTACAATACAACCTTGATGTTGTTAGGGCTCATGTAAACAAAGGGAAGATTCCGCCTCGAGCAGGATTCAAACCCACACTTCCTGCCATTCCGGGGCTAGCGTCCTAACCATTAGGCTATCTAGGCTCCCTGGTGCGATCCCACTACCCACGCACACCTGTCTATCTGGTTCCTTGCGTGAGTGGTCAATGTAGACTACTACACTGACATATTTACACCTTGGTTTACAAAATGTTAAAGTTGAAGGGCAGAGAAGTTTAATTTATCATGGAAGCTACCTGTTTGTATTTATGCGGGTTTTTTTTTTTAAATCTTTTTTTATTTGGAAAGGATTTCTTTGCGAGAGGAAGGTGGGGTGGTAGTGGTGGTGAATAGACTTGTATTTCAGTGTAAGAGGGTCCGTTTTGGTAGATCGTGGGATTCGAACTCAGGATAATATGACTAAGTGGGCAGGGATGAAAGATCTCCGCGATTTCCAGGATTTCCGGGATTTTTCCTGTAGCTATAAGTGTATACTAATAAGTTGCGCCGGTCCTGATATGACCTTAGATGTTGCCAGGATGTAAAACTCCAACAACCAACCAACCAATATGTTGTTTCACACTGCAGCACCATCAGCGTATACTAATATGTGGTGAAATTGCTGCAGCACTAGCAGCATATACTACTAATGCCTTCATGGTGCAGCACTATCAGCGTATACCGATATGTGATGCAAACGCTGCAGCACTAGCAGCGTATACTGCTAATACATGCTTCAAACGGTACAGCACTATCAGCGTATACCAATATGTATGAAACCTGACTTCCGGGAATTTTCAGCGATTCCCTGACAATGCTAAGCTTATGGGAGAATATCAGCATTTCCGCTTTTTTTCCCGGAGACCACTTTCATCCCTGAGTGGGATGTCAAGCCATGGTGCTGTCTCGCTCTCCCAGTAGGGCAGCACTATGAAAGTCACCATGAGTGTGCACTGACATAAGTTGGTTTGACGTCAAATAGCTGATGATTCAAATCAATGTCCTCTAGAGGCGTCGTTAAATAAAACAAACTTTATTTTGTCACAAGTTGGTACCTGTCCTGATATGACCTTAGATGTTGCCAGGATGTAAAACTCCCAACAACCAACGTGAACAGATCAGGTGAATACCCCTCACAGTGTTTTCTTTGCAGTAGCTTGTCTGCTCCCGGCAAGAATTGTCCCTGGGCGACTCCAGACATGTTTAGAAGTGACGGGTTCTCAAGAGGGCACTCTAACATTATAGTTGCGTATTCTAGCCTGTGCTGAAAGTACCTTGAACTTTAATCTTCAAATGGCAGTTGTTGATCGCGTTACACGCTTTGTCTTTTTTTTGGTATATTAGTTGATTAATAAGGGGAAATTTCAATCGCGGACAATTGGTCATCCTCATTCCTCTGCTGCTTGCCCCATCCCAGTGATGCCAAGCGCCAGGCAAGGTGGCGGTAAGTATACATATTTGAGTCATCGGTTTGACTTGGCCAGTCGAAACTGGGGCTTAAAATCCCACGACCTACCAAAATGGGAGGCAGACGCTCAACTCATTCGGCCATCCCGCCTGGTCGCTTGGTTAGCCCTGGCCATTAGGTAGACATAATATTGGGTTCAATATCCATATTGCTCCCAACGTCCAGCTGCAGGCCACACATGGATATCCTCCAGATTGCCTGCCTACCCTGCAGGAAGGCGCTTTGTTGATTGAGTTCTTCACTGCTCCTACATCAATATGCTGTCATAGACAGAGAGCTGTATCACTAATGCTGTTGCAATTATATATACCAACCATTATGCGGTACTCATTATCATTACAGGGATATGATCTTTTTGCAGATTTCACAGATTTCCAGATTTCTGAGTTTGTAATAATGAAATTGGTAATTTTGGTCATTCGTGCAGATCCGGTGGAAATATATTTGGTGTTATATACAGAGCTAAGAGATTGACTTGCGCCCAGGAAGCCAGCTGTTTTGCCAGTAATAATGGCTAGGACAAGGCTGTGGTATATTCAGTTGTTGACTATTTACGCTAAATGGCTCTCTTTGCAAAACTTCTTTCATAAGGTTGATTCTTATTGGCTACTTCTGGGCAGAGCTCAAACCCCTGCCCTGACTTTCAGAGTTTGATTTGCTGATGGCTAACCACATCCCTGCGGTTAGCCTACAAACTATAAGCCTCTCTAGGCTGGACTTGGTCAGATTATATGCATTGAGTACTGGGTGTTGGTACTGCTGTCAATGCTCGTTGAGCCTTGATTTGAATCCATTGAATTGAAGGAGTTTCAATAATTTCTGCAGTGAGCATATTTCAGGAATTAGATATGTGGTTCTTTGTCAAGTTAGTTTTGTGCATAGGGTTTTAACGTTGAGGTTTTAGTTCAAATCAGTTACACGTAGCGGCACCACTGTTAGAATCAGATAGTCACAAATGATGTGGATACAGAATTCTGTGAATGTACGCAAATGTGTAGCGCAGTGACAGAAAACAACAAATCCCCAGCCGATGTTGACTTACTTTTAATAGATTCCCAGGCTGCTTGGAGCATACAATATATAATTAGATTAGATTAGATTAGATTAGAGTGTTTAAGCTGTGTGTTCAGGCCAAGTCGGAGACTCCACAATCAAAGCCCATCACATGTGGTGAGGATGCTCTGTTCGGTTTTGTCATGTCCAGTAATGACTTTGAATCTGCTGGCATTAGCTGGGTGTATCCCGGAATCTGTTGTTCATCTGGTATTGTTGTTAACACCTGGTCAAGCTGCCTTTTGAATGATTGTACACTGCAGTTTGATTGATTTCTAATGTAAGCTGGCATTATATTGAAGAGCTGTACTCCTCAGACAGAAAGTGTTCTTGTTTACCATGAGGCTTTTGTATTTATTGCTGGTACCTTACCAAGTCTACAATATGTTTTTGAATGATACATTGTTATGCCAGAGTTCGGTACTTTGCTTTCAATCATTTTCAAGGTGTACATAATTTAATATTTCTCACATTGACGTTCAATGGAGTAGATTTTGAGGAATTTTAGTCTGTCCCAGTAATCCAGGCTCTCGGTGTCTTAAATAAATGATGTGAAGCTGTGTTGCAGTGACTCTAGCTTTGTTAGTTGTCCTTTTGAAGTGGGTATCCACAAATGTGAACAGTGGTCTATCCATGGGAGTATTATGGAGTTCCACAAGGTTTTCATTACCCCAGCTTCTCTTGACTTAAATGTATGAAGCACCCATCGACAATATTTTGTGGCTGTTTTGCATACATACTCACTGTGGTTGGTGAATTTGAGGTTGCTTCCCATAAGTGCGCAGACAGAATTTTTTTTTGACACAATTGGCTCCTGAAGACTTAAAAGTTGTTCTTGTCGCCACCTTGACCGGTGCTTTGGACACATAATACTGTGGACACAGAATTCCATAGTGTACGCAATTGCATATCACAGCAACATAATTCCTGCCCTACTCCTGAATCCACATTGACTTACTTAAATGCATACCATTAGATGTCCAGGATGCTCAGGCTACTCCGTTGATACATATCCATAGAGGCAACACATATAGCACAATTATGCACTTACTTAAATTTATCCGCTACTAATTATGCTTAGCCTATAAATCTGTATTACTTCAATGGCTCTCAAGGCAGGACTTAGGGGGTTGGATTACATGCATCAGTTTTTGTTTTGTGTGCGTTTTTTATGGTAGATTAGTTGATTACAGACGACAGCTGAAAAAGCTGCATGCCTTCATGCATTAAATTGAAGCCGACTTGTGCATTAGTGACGCAGTTCATTATGGTAAATTTGCCCACAGTACAGGATATTGAGGTTGAGGTTTTAGTTCAAATTGCTTCTGCATAGCGGCACCACTGTTAGAAGGAGATAGTCACGAATACTGTGAATACAAAATTATGTGAGGGTACGCAATTGTGTATCCCAGTGGCAGGAAAACCAGCAACTCCCCAGTTGATGTTGACTTGCTTAGGTGCATTTCAATAGATGCCAAGGCTGCTCGGAGCATACAGTATATAAGTGCACAGACAGAAGCCACATAGAAGTTTTTTTAGAACACAATTGGCTCCTGAAGACTTAAAAATGTATACTTGTCACCACCTAGCCAGGCGCTTGGCATTATTAGGATAGGGTAAGGAGCAGTGGAATGAGAAAGACCAATTGTCCACGATTGAAATTTCCCCTGCTTAATCAACTAATGCACCAAAGAAGAAGACAAGGAGGATGTTTACCAATCGCTTGAGAAGTGGCAGATAAAACGGACAGAATAATTCTATCATAAACAATACTTGCGTAATGGCTTATAACTCTACATTAATCCGATCCGTGAAATATTGTCTTTTCTGCCAGTTTGTTTGTTGTTTTACGTCCTAGCAACATCTAAGGTCATATCAGGATGGGTACCGACTTATCACAGTGCACACTCATGTCAACTTCATAGTGCTGCCCTACTGGGAGACCAGCCACCAGCACCATGACCTGACTCAGTCACATTATCCTGACACTGAGCCAACCAGTCCTTGACCTATCCTAATAATACCGAGCACCTGGCTAGGAAGCGACAAGTATCAATTTTTAAGTCAATGGTTTGACTCGACCACGATTTGACCCCACAAACCCATGGGTTCCGATCCCCCAATCTCCCAAAACAGGAGACAAACACTCAACTCATTCGACCACCCCATCTGCCAGTGGTTGACCATTATCACGTCGCTGATTCACATGAATGTCTCGAGGTGTATGGATGGCATTAAATATGTATAGTCAGATGAAAGCATAACATTTTCTTGGCTTGACTTGATCTTAATTAACCGACTTCGATACTGGTGCACTTATTTATGAAGCAGTTGTTGCTGCATAGAAGGGAATACAGTCAACCTCTCTAACGACCACCTCCACAGATCGACCACTGGTGCATAGAGGGAACCTTTCACCAAACATTAACTGTCTCTCATATAGGAACATCTCGTCATAATCTCGGGCACTATGTATTAACATATATTTCACATAGCCTAATATGTCACACAGCGAGTGGGGCACCCATTGCTTTTCTATTACATAACCTTGGTCCCCACTCCGTCGCCTGAGGATAATAATGCTCTCTGCCAATATATAATTCCGAACCGAAAATCCGTATATTTTTCCAAGTTGTTGCTGCATAGAAGGGAATACAGTAAAACCTCTCTAACCGACCACCTCCACATATCGACCACTCCCCGATATCGATCGCTTTATTTGGGTCCCAACAATACCATTGTAAGAATATTCTAATTCTCTAAACTGACCACCTCCCTAAATGGACCACTTAAATTTGATCCCCTGGCCGGTAACAGAGTCGGTAGCAGGGTCCGTACATGGGCTGGAAAGTCTTGAAAGTCTTGAAAAGCCTTGAACTTCATTTGACATATTTAAGGCCTTGAAAGACCTTGAATTTAACCTATTTTGGGTAATTAGTTTTAGAAAGCCTTGAATTTCATTAAACTGTCCCCACTGATCTAAATTAGTCCGAAATAGCTGTTCACCTTTGTTTAGTTTTTCATGAAATCCAAATTAAAATAGTCTTGAATTCCTATCAAAAACAGCCTTAGAAAGCTTTGAAATATCCCTGAATGCCATATCTTCACATGTGTACGGACGCTAGAATAAGTATTAAGTAAGTTTAACACAACCTATTAACACTGATGCCTATTGTAATATAACTGGAATGCGCGGCCGTCTGAGCCCCAGATACACCACTTACTCTTCCCAGGTGTGTTCTGACAACTGTCTGTCAATTCACACTTGCTGCCCCTAAACAACAAACTCATAAGAAAGAAAGGGAAGACAAGTCACGCAAGGTTAACAGTGAAGAAGTTGTGCTTTATTGGCATCAACTCCTGTTCACCTACTAGCGACCTATCACCCTCAATCCTTTCCTCCTGTCCACACAGATCCTCATTACTCTCTTAGTATGTATAGGAAGCAGTGCCTAGGGCCCATTGAACCGGAGTCCCATGGTTGTTGCACCCAGCTCAGTTGGTATATGAAAGGGTGGAGCCTCAGACAGAGTGTCTGGGTTCCTGGCCAAGAGAAGAATGTGTCTCTCTCAATAGTGAAGAGTAGAGTCCCCTTAGTAGTGCCTATAGCATCATATAGATCAGAGTCTCTAGAATAATCTATCTCCGAATGAGGCTTGTGTGGTCAGGTGGGACAAAGGGGTGCAGGTGACTGGGCCTCCCACAGCCAGCCAATCAGACACCCTCTACAGCCTGGGGGGCGACGCCCTAATAGGGGCAGCTGTCACTCAACCCCAGCTGCAGGTGGTGTCCATAATGTATGCAGAATGGCTGGTGTGCTTGCCCATTGGTCCTGTGGTAACAGGTAGTTGCAGGCAGTTACAATAAATATATATATTATAAATGTCCTTCTCCTCCACTTGCACTCGTACTGGTGCATAGAGGGAACATTTCACCAAAAATTAACTGTCTCTCATATAGGAACATCTTGTCATAATCTCGGGCACTATGTATTAACATATATTTCACATATCCTAATATGTCACACAGTGAGTGGGGCACCCATTGCTTTTCTATTACATAACCTTGGTCCCCACTCCATCGCCCGAGGATAATAATGCTCTCTGCCAATATATAATTCCGAACCGAAAATCCATATATTTTTACAAGTTGTTGCTGCATAGAAGGAAATACAATAAAACCTCTTTAACCGACCACCTCCACAGATCGACCACTCCCCGATATCGATCGCTTTATTTGGGTCCCAACAATACCATTGTAAGAATATTCTAATTCTCTAAACCGACTACCTCCCTAAATGGACCACTTAAATTTGGTCCCATGGCCGGTAACAGGGTCCGTACGCAGCCTGGAAAGTCTTGAAAAGTCTTGAACCTCATTTGCCATATTTAAGGCCTTGAAAAACCTTGAATTTAACCTATTTTGGGTAATTAATCTTAGAAAGCCTTGAATTTCATTAAACTGTCCCCACTGATCTAAATTAGTCCGAAATAGCTGTTCACCATTGTTTTGTTTTTTCATGAATTCCAAATTAAAATAGTCTTGAATTCCTATCTAAAACAGCCTTAAAAAGCCTTGAAATATCCATGAATTCCATATCTTCACAAGTGTACGGATGCTAGAATAAGTACTAAGTAAGTTTACTAGAACCTGTTAACACTGATGCCTATGGTGTCACATTTTTTAGATTCATGTCAAAATTAATTTGGCATATTTTCACTTCAAATTTAGCCATTTATAATGGAAGTTACTTCAAACTAGTGGTAGTAGTGCTATGGTCGATTATAATAATGATCAACCTAATATAACGCATACACAAAAACACACAAAAAAACAGCACAGACTCAAAAGCATAGGTCTATGTTGTTTTGTTGTTTTGTTGTTGTTTTTTTGTGTTTTTTTTTTGTGATGGGTATATTTATGCTGCCCATAACGGTTAAGTCTAATGACTTGTTTTCAGCGCTAGACAGTAATAGTCTTGTGACTCCCCTTCTTTTGATCACTTTCAGTTGTTGTGTAGCTAACTACTGCATGCATTCTTTCTCCGTTTGTAAGCATTCTCCCACATCCCCCAAACCTATGTGGGTTTGTTCGTTCTACAGTCGGATAATTGTTTGGTTACCAATAGGTAATTTCTCTGAAAGTCTTCACCTTGCGGTGTTAATGGTCAGTAGGTTTAGATTTTAAGTTTTAAAGTTGACCTTTTGTATGTATCATACCTAGCAACTATACCGTCTAAAACTTTTCTTGAAGTATTTTTTTTTCCCTTTATTTATTTATCTATCTTTCTTTTTCTATTTTAATTCATTTTATTTGTTGTTGTCATTAATCTAGCAGTGCATTTAGCTCTATTTTGAGTAATATTTTATATGATTCTATTGTCCCTGTACTTCTTTCTTCATAACTTGTAACATTAATTAAGGAAGCGATAAATTAGGAAGGCACAGATTGGAATGAATTCATTCACTGGCGGAAGCTGGTAGGAGTGGACGAGATAATTGACAAATTAATTGTATAATAGGACTAACACCACTGCTTCAATTAAGCATCATAATTAATCCGCGTGTTAATCTCAGACCTCATGCTCACCCATCGTTACACCGGGCACGATGGCCTAATTGGTAGAGCACGGGCCCCGCGTTCCCGGCCGAGTCAAACCAATGACCTTAACGTTGATACTTATCGCTTCCTAGCCTGGTGCTCTGCATTAATAGGATAGAGAAAGGACTGGTTAGCTCAGTGTCAGGATAATGTGACTGAGTGGGATAAACACGGACACACATACGGACACTCACGGAGATGTGCGGATACACACATACACATAGACACACACAGATACACGCAGGAAACACTCGGATACACACACAGACACAAACACAGACACAAACACAGACACAAACACAGACACATATACACATGGATACACAGATACACATATGGACACACACGGGCACACACGGACACACACAGAGACGCGCAGATACACACATACACACGTACACAAGGACACACACTGATACACACAGACACAAGGACACACACGGGCACACACGGACACAAATGGAGACACACGGGCACACATGGACACATATGGACACATACACGGACACACATGCAGACACACACTCGGAGACACATGCTGACACACACGGACACACACGGACATATGCAGACACATACACAAACACACATGCGGACACACACAGACACACACGGACGCACTCAGGCACACATGGATACACATGGACACACACAAACACACACAGGCACACATGGGCACTCACGGATACACACACGGACACATATGGACACACATTGACACATATGAACACCTGGACACACATGGACACACACGGACACGCCCACAGACACTCACAGAGATGCACATATACACACAGGGACACGCACATGGATACACTCGGACACATGTAGACATACACGGGCACACACAGAGACATACATGAACACACACAGACATGCACAGGCACACACAGACATACACAGGTGCACAGACCAACGGACACACATACATACACAGGCACACACAAACATACACGGACACACACATACACGGACATACATACACACATACATACACGGACACACACATCCATTCACAGACACACACAGATATGCACACGAACACACACACAGACATACCCGGACAGGGACATACATGGGCTTACATACACACGGACACACAAACACACAGATTTACGCCGACATACATGGATACACACAGACACGCACGGGCACAAATGGACACTCACGGATACGCCGGGATCCACACACGGACATACGTGGACACACACGGACACACACGGACACACACGGATACACGCACACACGGACATACACACGGACATATGTGGACACACACAGACATACGTGGACACACACGGACACCCACAGACACACGCAAACATTCAGTGCTAACTAACTTGTGCTGCGAATGCCACCGACATCACGTGACCGCGCCTCGTCATGCATGTAGTGAGGTGCGCTGTGTGATTAGATGCGATCAGTTAGATGGTCAGATGGTAGTATATGGCGGAAATGAACCAGCCATTGGCGGAACTAGATGTCAGGAGGCGAAACGAATAATTCAGCAGTACTGCCAATTTATAATCACATCAGCCCTTTCCTCTTCTCTAAAGTCGCACTCACATGTCTTCTCTCTCCCCTTTCTCTCCCATATCCCCTTCTCTACCCCCTTTCGTATACCCCATTATCCCCCTTTATCCCCAGCATCTCCTAATCCCCATTATCCCCTTCCGTCTTGTCCTGTATCTGCCTTCCAATTCCCCATTCCTGCTCAACATCATGTCCCTTTCCACTCTTTCCCCCCCTCCCCTCCCCTCCCCTCCCCTCCCCCTCCCCTCCCCC
Organism: Branchipolynoe longqiensis; assembly: GCA_030323885.1. Taxonomy (NCBI): domain Eukaryota; kingdom Metazoa; phylum Annelida; class Polychaeta; order Phyllodocida; family Polynoidae; genus Branchipolynoe; species Branchipolynoe longqiensis. The sequence continues at coordinate 13,273,480 of CM059188.1, read as the reverse complement.
TCCCTCCCACACCCTCCCCTCCCCTCCCCTCCCCTCCCCTCCCCCTCCGCTCCCCTCCCCCTCCCCTCCCCTCGCCTCCCCTCCCCGCCGCCTCCCCTCCCCCTCTCCCTCCCTTCCTCTCGGCTCCTCTCTCCTCCCCTCCCCTTTCTACCCTCTCCCTCACCTCTCTACCCTCCCTACTCTCCCCTCTCTACCCCTCCCCATCCCCTCCCTCTCTACCCCTACCCCTACCCTCCCTCCACCCTCCCGTTAATCTCCCTCTATCCTCTCTCTATCCTCCCGTTACCCTGTCTTTACCCTCCCTTTTCCTTCCCTCTACTTCTCTGTACCCTCCCTCTATCCTCCCTGTACCCTCCCGTTACCTTCTCTTTACCCCCTCTCTACCCTCCCTTTACCCTCCGTCTACCCTACCTATATCCTCCCTCTATCCTCCCGGTACCCTCCATTTACTCTCCCTTTAATCTCACTTTACCCTCCCTCTACCCCGCTATACCCTTCCTTAATTCTCCCTCTGCCCTCCATTTCCTCTCCCTCCATCCTCCCTCCATCCTCCCTCTACCATCGATTTACCCTCCCTCTACCCTCCCTTTACCACCCTTCTCTCCCTTTACCATCCGGCTACCCTCCCTTTACCCTCCATCAACCCTCCTTTTGGCCTGCCTCTACCTTCCTCTTCCCACCTACCCTCCCCTTTAGCCCCTCCCTCCTCCCTCCTCCCCTACCTCTTACCCTCTCCACCCTGTCTCCCCTTAACCTCCCTCCGCTCTCACCCTATCAGTGCTTCATATTTATGTAAATATCCCTCCAGTGGTGCTGACTAACGAAGTCAATTTCAGATATGTCACAATGAAGGGATTGTTGCTAAGGAGATTGCGCTTAGCTCTCAGCGTGATAGTGCTCAACGCTGGCACACAACGAATATCATCACATAGCCTCGTTATCACATTGCCTTTATCATACCTACAGGGTGTCTCAAAAGTCACTCATCTATTTTTTACAAATAATTTGGTTAACAAAAAACTGGTTTAGGACATGACAAATTTATTTATTTCAGGTCTATGCTGCAAAGAATTTGTTTAAAAAAAGGAAAGTTTGTTTTATTTAACGACACCTCTAGAATGCATTGATTGTTATCATCGGCCATTGGGACGTCAAACACATGGTCATTCTGTCATATTTCTTTGGAGGAAACCTGCTGCTGCCACATAGGCTACTCTTTCTGAAAAGCAGCAAGGGGTCTTTTCTATGCACTTTCCCACAGACAGAACAGCACATACCACAGCCTTTGATGAACCAGTTGTGGACCCGTGGTTGCAACAAAGAATTACTGCTCCACGTGGCGACCATCAATGTCTCTACAGAGCTTAAAGTGTCCAGTTCTGCTGGCAAGGTGTACAAATCCAGTTTTCTGAAATGTTAACTTACAAATATCCTTCTACGTTGGACCTTTCTTATGAAACTTCCTCTCAAAATGATCTCTAATTTTCTCACCTTTCAAGCCTTTTATCTTGCATGTTACCACAAACATTTTTCTTTCACGTTCACCATCAGTCATATGGGCCTGAAATGGAAAATTACTCAAAATTTGACGTGAACCAATTAACATTTAGTAAATTTGCACTAAAGATGTATATCTTTACGACAGTGTAGCATTTGATAATAAAAAGCAAACCCTATGTTATGGAGATAGATAGTGACTTTTGAGACACCCTGTGCATATATATATGCTCTGATGAACATAGTGACGCAGTGAAAATGTGATGCATTCACTTCACATCTGAATGCAAATATGGGTCATGGTGGAGGGGCTCAGAAAGATGCTTCAATGGAATGGAATTATCTCTTAAGTGCCTGTCACACTATCCCGGATTGAGCAACGGACAGAATTGTCTAGTCCGGTGGTGATAAGTATCAAAATGTATTAAAATGTGTCAAAGTGTTGCGACATCGGGTCAAAGGCTGCCGGACGAACAGACATGAAGCGGACATGAAACGGACATGAAACTGACATGAACGGATAGCCAATGGATGAAACAAACTCAAACCAGACAAGAACTGTAGAAGTCAATCTGGCGGCATCCGTTCCTAGTTTTGTGCATGTTCAAAACTTGTACGGACACAAACCGGACTTTGTTTGGTTTCTTTCCGTTTCCCCTAATCCGGTGATGTGTGACGGCCTTTACATTAATGTTTCTACCCACTATCTTCTTTGATTAATCCGTTGTATGTGACAAAGTAATGCGAATATCATTATAAATGCAATACTTACATCTACTGCTACTGATTACGATATCGCTTGTGAGGTTAGAGGTTGGTTGGTTGTTGGAGTTTTACGTCCTGGCAACAACTAAGGTCATATCAGGATGGGTACCGACTTGTGACAGTGTGCATTTATGGTGCTGCCCCACTGAGAGACCAAGCCATCAGCAGCATGACCGGATATCCCACTCAGTCACATTATCCTGACACTGAGCCAAACAGTCCTTGCCCTATCCTAATATTAATGCCGAATGTCTGGCTAGGAAGCGACAAGTATACATTTTTAAGTCATTGCTGTGATGGTTATCGGGTCATGGTGCCCAGTGACCTGATTTACCAGTGGGGCAGCACTATAAAGTCAACATGACTGCAGACTGTCAGAAGTCCGTACCCGTCTTGATATGACCTTAGATGTTGCCAGGACGTGAAACTCCAACAACCAACCAACATTCCTGTACAAAGTGATTAAGGACAGTTGAATTAAATCTGTTCTGAGATAACAATGTAGGTCAGCTCAGAGTTGCTGAAAGGAAAGACTAGGTGAGTCAACTCACTTTGCAATGCCATACATTTTTAAGGATGTGCCCGTCCTGATATGACCTTAGATGTTGCTAGGTCGTAAAACAACAAAACAAAATTTAAGGATGTATCTACTTTGAAAGTCCATCTGTATTACAGGCATCATACAGTATTCTTTCAAACCTGGTATGGCTAGGTAATTATAAATAACGTGAACGAGTTGAATATCAGTGGCCCTTTATGCCAGTGGGGAAGCACTATAAAGCAGGGATGAAAGATCTCCGCAATTTCACGGACTTCCATGATAATTTTCTAGTTTACCGATTAGCGTTAAACAAAATGCCAAGGATGCAGGATGTATATGGCAACAATTGGTCAGTCTGGACGCCGTTCTTAAAGTTGCATAGTCCGATGGTTTTGGATTTCTGTATTTTTTCTGAAATAAATATATTAGATCGATCACTAGTATCTACTTTACATTAGTTTAAAGTTACTTTTATTTTAACTGGTAAACTTTTGAGATATTTTGAGTGCAAACATGGAAAATTAGTTTTGGCAGGCTTGCCAAAACTCTGACACCATAGACTTCTACAGTAACAGGTTCTGTTAAATTGACTCAGTTTTGCCTTCTACGCAGAAACAAATGCTTAATAAGTGCATCAGTATCTAAGTTAGATATGTCAAATCAAATCTAGATAATTGGTTTGGTTTTGAAAATGTGATGCTTCATCGGACTATGCAGCTTTAAATGACCTTAGATGTTGCTGGAAAATAAAGCCCAAACAAGAAATAGTTACTTATGGGTGATAATACAGTCACAACAAGGACAGTTGAAACCTGACTTAACAGTATTTTTTCCCCGATTCTCTAGCTATGGGGGAAAATTCCTGTTTTCATGGAAATTTGTGGTGTAATAATCAGGGCTTGATCAATTTTCCCGTTTCTTTTGCCGGAGACCACTTTCATCCCTGATAAAGTTGTGCACTATCGTAAGTCAGTAATCGCTCTGATATGACCTTAATTATTGCTAGACCCGAATACCCCCACCCCAACACACAAGGATGTACAGACTAGTGAATGTCCGAGAAGCTGATAAAAGTAGCAGGCGATGAAATATAACTGAAGTTTTAAATAACACCAGGATGAAAGATCTCAGCGATTCCGCGGATTTTTGGGATTTTTCAATCCCGCAGCACCGACAGCATATATCTATACTAATATGTGGTGCAGATGCCACAGCACTATCAGCATATACCACTAATAAATGCTCCAAATGCCACAGCACGGTCAGCGTATACTACTACCATGCATGCTTCAAATGGCGCAGACTATCAGCATACCAATATATATGAAACCCGACTTCCGGAAATTTTCCGCGATTCCCTGTCAGTGCTAAACCTATGGGAGAATATCCGCATTTCCGCTTTTATTCCCGGAGATCACGTTCATCTCTAATAACTGTCCCTTAATGTATGCGCTTTCGGTTCTTTTTTAGCCTCAGTCTGTAATGTCGGTCCATCCTGTATTGAGGTCATCTGTTTTTTTTGTGCAGATAAAAATAACCCAGGACGGGCTCTTTGACAAAGTGCCTGCTGCTACTCCTGCTGCGTGCTACTCTTCCCTGCCTCTCCATTAGGCTTTGTTCCGGTCCGGGAGGTTTACTCTGGTCGGTAATTATTCATGGATCCGGATGTGACCTGGAAGTGGTGTTAAGGTTATTTGGCACTGTGAATAGCACCGCTCACAGGGAGTGACATGGAGGTTAGCGGCTGGTGAGCCCTTGCTGGCTGAGTGTCTATGGCAACATCTTCTGGGTGCAAATTACTAAATCACTATCGAAGCATCTTTGTAAATTTTCAAAAGGTCATATATATATATATATGGGTCAGGATCACGAAAAGAGGCCAATTGGGGAAAGTTGTCGGCGTCGAGCATGGATGGCGGCGTCGATCGGTATAATTATAATTTAGCATTGACAGAGGTGTTGGAAAGTCCTTAAATTTATCCTGAATGTAAGGGTCGAGATTATACAACAACCTTATTTGTTTCTAGGATAATTTAATATAAAACAAAGAAATGCATGAGACTTTAAGAATTGCGACGCTGACATCTGTTAAAGTTGTCGGCTTCGATCATTGGATGTTGGCGTCGATCGGTATAATTATAGTTTAGCATTGACAGAGGTGTTGGAAAGTCCTTAAATTTATCCTGAATATATCGAGAAAATACAACAACCTTATTTGTTTCTAGGATAATTTAATATGAAACAAAGAAATGCACTACACTTTTAAGAATTGTAATGCCGACATCTTCAATTAACCACCGATTGGCCCGTTTTCGTGAGGCTGACTCATATATATATATATAAATATATACCCCGTAAACATTTATTCATCAGAATATACACTTATTCATCAGAATATGCACTTTTTGTCAGTGCTGGCGCATTGGTCCTCTGACAATTTGCATTGCAGATATTCACACAATAAGTATGAATATGCAGACAGGCGCTTACTTCGCTTTGTCCTTTGTCTTTTTGGTTTCTTTTAGCCTTGGCCTATAATGGCGGTCCGTCCTGTTTTGAGGTATATATGTTTTTTTGCACAGATAAAAACAAAATCTACTTTGTATATACTTTGTATCTACTTTGAAAGTTCATCTGTATTACAGGCATCATACAGTATTCTGTCAAATCTAGTATGGCTAGGTAATTCTAAATAACGTGAACGAGTTGAATATCAGTATCCTGCTACTCTTCCGTGCCTCTCCATTAGGCTTTGTTCTGCGCCGTGAGGTTTACTCTGGTCGGTAACTATTCATGGATTTGGATTTTTCCTGGAAGTAGTATTAAGGTTATTTGGCACTGTGAATAGCACCGTTCACAGGGAGTGACATGGAGGTTAGCGGCTGGTGAGCCCTTCCTGGCTGAGTGTCTATGGAAACATCTTCTGGGTGCAAATTACTAAATCACTATCGAAGCATCTTCCACAAACTTTCTGGGATCATGCGTTCGAACCCTGGTCGAGTCAAACCAATGACTTAAAGATGTATACTTGTCGCTTCCTAGCCTGGTGCTCAGCATTGTTAGGATAGGGCAAGGAGCAGTGGAATGAGGAAGACCAATCATCCGCGTTTGAAATTTCCCCTCCGTAATCAACTATCTATGCCCCCCACCCCCAAAAGGGTTATTCTCTTTAAGCATCCTATAATAGCCAAATTGAGAACAAACAATGTTGGTACTTATTTGTTCCTGTCCGGAGAATTTCACTGACTCTCTCTCATATTGTAATCTTGTAACAGAAGAAAACTATGAGTAACGTCATGTCGGTACTTATATGTCATATACTAGTAACTATATATATATTAATACTGATATTAAACTAAAGCAAAGGTCGGATCAATAATTGATATCCTGTGAAATCATGGATCACACACAATTCAGTAACAAACTATATAACGTCAGTAAACTATATAACTAACTATATAGTAACAAACTATATAACGTCATGTCGGGACATATATGTCATAAACTTGTAACTATATATACTACTACTGATATTAAACTAAAGCAAAGGTCGGATCAATAATTGATATCCTGTGAAATCATGGATCACACACAATTCAGTAACAAATTATATATCGATATATATATATATAGAGCGCCCTCTCCGAAAATGATAGAAACTCGAAAACATGGGACCATGCACCTTTAATGAGTTAGTCATGGTCAGGGTTAGATCTGGTAGGCTATCATTGCATGGTTGCCCATGTTGGCTATTTTCAGCATCAAATTCTGTTAGATCTGTTCACATACATAATTATTACTACAAAGACTTGCTTTACCGTCACTGCTGATAAATACAACCAAAGCTGAATTCTCCGGTGATCTCCCCTCAACCGCACAGACACCCGTCCGCCTATTTACAGCAAGCATCACGCCACCAACCCACCAACAGCCAAATGCCTTCCTGAACATTAACCACAATATCTCTACTACCCCCGTACAATATCCTCACTGTTGTAGACCTGTTCACATGTACGATTAGTGCTACAAAGATTTGCTTTACCGTCACTGCTGATAAATACGACCAAAGCTAAATTCTCCGGTGATCTCCCCTACACCCCACAGACACCCAATTTACACCTATTTACATCGAGCATCACACCACCAACCCACCAACAGCCAAATGCCTTCCTGAACATTAACCAAAATATCTCTACAACCCCAGTATAATAACCGCACTGCTCCTACACTACTAACCAAACCACTTCACCTACCGTGACGTCACAACCATTTATCAACTAGAGGATCGCCTGTAATCGATATACCGCGCTCAAACCATCCATTATGTGATCGTACTGTAGCAAGCCAACACTGAATCCTGAATCCATAACTGAATCCTCGCTACCTCAAGTGGCGCCTCATATTACTATTACGATTGTAAATGTAATGCGGTAATTTCTGTGTGGCGAGAGAACTTAATCCGGATGGGATGGCCGAATGAGTTGAGCGTCCGCCTCCCGTATTGGTAGGTTGTGTGATTCCAACCCACGGGTTCGAACCCTAGTCAAGTCAAATCAATGACTTCGCAAATTTATACTTGTCTCTACCTAGCCTACCACTCGCCATTATTAAGATAGGGCAAGGAGCAGTGGAATGAGGAAGACCAATCGTCCGCGATTGAAATTTCCCCTGCTTAATCAAATAATGTACCCCTAAAAACAAAAAAACAACAACTTGCCACTATTGATTCAAGCATGATATATCATGTTATCTGAACTATATGTGTATACATATATATCTAGGGCCAGAAGACCAATGCCTTGGCATTTGAAAATAAGAATTCTTCAGTTGAATAAAACATTATAATCCCTACCCCCTAGACCACCCCGCCCTCTCAAAGAAAAACTAAAAATCCAACAAAATCACACCAAACAAATGAGGTCTTGCGATTCGAACCCCAGGTATGAACTCTAGTTGACTGAAACTAATAACTGTAAAATGTATACTCATCGCTACCTAGCCTGGCATTCGTCGTTACTAGGATAGGGCAAGGATCAGTGGAATGAGGAAGACCAATTGTCCATGATTAAAATTGTTTGTGCTTAATCAACTAATATGCATCAACAAGAAAACGTCAGCAAACTCTTCAATGTTTTAGATAATATCCTCTTTTTTATTTAAAGTTACATGGTCCGATGGTTTTGAGTTTCTGTCATTTCTTTAGATCAATCATCAATCAATGGGTGCCATCTTCTCGAAGAAGGTTGGCTGCAATGGACCTCCATCTCTTCCTGTCATTTGTTCCTCTCACGCATTCCGCATAGCTCATTGCTGTCCACTGAGTGATGTTGTCCATCCATGTTGTTCTCCTTCTCCCTCTTGGTCTTTTCCCTTCTATCTTCCCTTCCAGTATTCTTCTCTGTGATTCCTGGTGTCGTATCATGTCGCCAAAGTATTTAATTTTTCTGTTTTTCATCGTTTGATCTGGGCCATTTAATAACTAATGATTTCTTTAGATAAATATATTAAATTGATTCCTATAATGTACTTTAGTTTAGATTGAAGTAACTTTTATTTTAAATCGGTCACTTCTAAGTTATTTGAAGTGCAAGCATTCAAATTTAATTTCGGCAAGCATGCCAAAATCCTGACACCATAGACTTTTCCATTGCCAGGTTCTTTTAAATTGTTCCTTTCTATGTGGCAACAAATGAAGAGTTCAGGCGCAAAACCCCATAAACGCCAATCCAAAATTTCAAGTAAAATTAAAATTGTTTACTTAAAGCTAATTTTAATTCTCATTGATTCCACTTTGATTCTGATGAAATATTTATGGAGCAATGAATACAAAAATAGGAATGTAAAAAATTAACCTTTTGAAGGGTTGATATTACCAATGTTTATGTCAATATTTAGATTGGCGTTTACTGGGTTTTGCACCTAAACTCTTCAAATGTTTAATAAGTGGATCAAGGCCCGGTCACATACATGTCAGTAGACGTAGTTGAACGTAGTGGAGGATAACATAGTTGAACGTTGTTGAACGTTGTTGAACGTTGTTGAACGTTGTTGAACATACCGGTATTCATACTTCTCCGGTGCGTTCAACTACGTTCAACTACGTTAGCCTCCACTACGTTCAACTACATCCACTAACATAGATGTGACTGGGCCTTAAGTAGCTAAGTTGGATATGTACGTTCAAATCTAGATAAGTGTTTTGCTTTCGAAAATGTGATGCTTTTGATGGCGACGATGCAGCTTTAGAAGCCAGTGATGACTCGGTAGTGGTGATGAGAATGGTTAGTGATGTGGCTCCAGTGATCACCAAACAATGATCCCCCAACCTGGTGGTGGTGGTGCGGTGAAACCTGATGAGGCTCCTAGTGATGCATGGCCTTCTGCGACAAGCCGGCAATGATGCATGGTGACACCCTGAGTGACTGCTCCTCTTCTGGGACAGTAATGGTGGCTGCTTCCACCCACCAGTCTCTGGGGGAGAGGGGGGTAGATTGGGGGGGGAGGGGGGAGTTGTGTGGGAGTATGGGGTGCTGAGCGAAGCCACTCAGGGACTGGCTTCGCAGTGGCCTCTGTAAAGCGAGTCACCTCCTGGCTTCGCCTCCTGGCTTCGCCTCCCAAAGCGTTCTGTAATGGGTTCGAGTCCAAGCCGAGGGAAACTAATGACTTGCAAAATCTATGCTAGGCAGAATGGAAATGAGCTTTCAGTGTCACTGCCCAGCTAGGTAAGAGACTAAGACATAACCTCCGATGGGGGGGGGGGGGGATATATGCTAGCAAGGGATGGAACAGTCCACCATAGGGTCCACCCTCGTATTTTTCTTCTGCAAAAATATATATGCAAGCCGACTACAAGAGGAAATAATAAACGAAGAGACTGTTCAGATTATGTGTAATCTCTGGTAAGGATAAATTGCCTTACCCACCTAAAAGTAAAATTGTCTCTGAGAAGTGAACCGAGCCTGGTGGTCGCAAATTATATAATTATAGCCCTCAGGATGGCGCCACCGAGGCTTACTCTCTGCACCAAATGCTAAATACAATCTATTTGTGTTAAATAGTCAAGATCAAGTCAGAGATCGAACTCCACACCTTGACTTTTGGGTGGTTTGTAACCTTGACGGTTACAGGCTGCAGGACTGCAGCAATAGAAAACGGCTCCGTTTTTGGGATAAAGAGTTAACTTCAGTCGGGGCGATTGTAGAAGTGGGGGGTTCTTTACAACAATAACGACAAGTCTTTGGAGCGGTACCGGTTCACTCTGGTCCAATTGTAACAGTGCACTGACTGTCCAGTAGCCGATGATTCAGGAGGAAGGAATGGGAAAAGTTTGAATCTGCAGCAAGAATAAAGTGAAACAGTGAAAACGGAAAAGGGCCCCACCCAAGCAAACAATTCCCTTGATCAGGGGGAGAAGTAAGCCCGGGAGAAAAATAAGAAAGGCTAGTATAGAGGAAAGAGAAATGAGGATAGTTGAGTCAAAGGGAAGTGCCTCCTTGCTCTGTGATGACCAGTAGGTGAGCCGGAGACATGGACGGAGTATGAGGTAGAAAGTGAAATGCTAGCCGGCTTCCCCTCCTGCAACTCTTTTCAGACATAATCAAGTAGGAGCGCAGCGCAGCGGAGAGGCAATAGAAGAGGAGTGGACGAAGTCAGGTCCGGACAGCAAGTCGAACCCCACACCATGCATTCCTTTATATATATCATATATGTCCCAATAGAGGCGCGCACAACATGAGTGCAGACACATGGATGCACGTCTATTCAAAGTTAAAGAATTTCATGGATTTGTTTTCGTCATGCCTCTGAAAGTGGGATTGTCTTATTTTATGTGCATTCAGTCTAATTTTGATTTGTTTTTGTTGTGCCTCTGAAATCAAGTTTGATTGTTTTATTTTATGTGCATTCAGTCTGAATATGATCGTAAATTTGTGCGTGCTTTCAATCTTTAATGGGGAGTGTGCTTCGATTGGGTAGCGTGCTTCTATTGGGACATAGATGGTATGTGTGTATATATATATATGTGTATATATATGTGTATATGTATATATATATATATATATATATATATGTATATATAAAGTCATTATATATGTAATATATATATGACTCTGTGCGGTTATCGAGTTTGGAGCACCAGAAGTATATATTAAAATAACGGACACAGACTGAATCGACCTTGCAAAGCATGTCACACTGATCAGCACATCGCCGCACCGCACGCACACAGTGATCCACGTGAGCTGCTGCAGTGTATGTGAGCAGCGTCCACAGCGGCCTCCTGGTGACAGATATAGGAGGTAATTGGTGGTCAATAAAGCAATGTTGATCGTGCAGAAGCACCGAGGTCCGACTGCGCATGATCAATAGGTATAGTATATTGGTTTATAGCCCTCCGAAAACTCTCCCCCCCCCCCCAGCCTCCCTCTCAACCCCGCCCCCTTCTCCTTGCAAAATACTTACCTCTTCCCACCCACCCCTCAATTCGCCCCTTCCCACGACAATCTCTGCCTCCTCCCATCCGCTCCCCACCTCTCCCCACCGCTCTACTCTGCAGTCTGCATCCCCTCTCTCCTCTCTCCTCTCCTCTCTCCTCTCTCCTCTCCTCTCTCCTCTCTCCTCTCCTCTCTCCTCTCCTCTCTCCTCTGTCCTCTCTCATCTGTCCTCTCCTCTCTTATCTTCTCGCCTCGCCTCTCCTCTCCCTGTTTCCCCTCTCTCCTCTTGTCTCCTCTCCATTCTCCTCTCTCTTCTCTCCTACCCTTTCCTACCCTCTCCTCCCATGCCCTCTCCTCCCCTACTCTCTCCTGACCTACCCTCGCCTCCCTACCCTCTCCTCTCCTACTCTCATCTCCAATACCTCTTCCCCCACTCCCCTCCCTACCCCCTCCTCTCTCACCCCTCCCTCCCCCCTCCTCCCCATCGCTCTCCTCCCCTCTCCTCCACTCACTCCACTCCACTCCACTCCCCCCCACCCCACTCCACTCTCCACTCATCCCCACCCCTTCCCTCTCTTCTCCCCTTCATTCCTCCCCTCCACGCCCATCCACTCCTCCACCCCACCCATCCGCTCCGCTCCATCCGCTCCCCCTTCCTTCTTCGCCCCTCCCTTCCCTCCTTCTCCCCCCCCCCCCCCCCCCTCCGATCCCCTCACCAAGATACCCATGTGTACTTACACAACTCCCGGGGTGATTCTATTGCATCTCCTGGAATAATCTGACGACACCTAAAGTATGGAATCAGGGCGGGAGATCTCCCGATTTAACTTTTGTTGTTGGTTCCCATTCATTGATTAAGGTAGGGAAATTACAACTGTCGAGACTTTTGGTATTTGTTCCTAACCAATTATCCACAATTGGAATTTCCCCTGCTTAATCAACTGATACCCCAGTCACACTTCAGCTTGCGACCACTTTGCGACCACCTTAGACCAAAGAACCCACACTCACCAGGGATGTCCTTGCTACCAAAACAATGGTTGCCGATGTCTGGGAGTCATTGGTAAGTGTGGGTTCTTTGGTCTAAGGTGGTCGCAAAGTGGTCGCAAGCTGTAGTGTAACTGGGGTATTATGTACCATGACAAAAAACAACAGCAACAAAGCGTTCACACACAAAATAGAGTATTTGTGGAAATCTCCCAATAAAGCAGGAGAGTTGTTTTGGGGGTGTGGAAGCTTCGGCATTTCTGAAATAAGTGGCTGAGTCTGGTTGGTAGCAGCAGTTGTGACAGCGACAAGAGAGCGCAGACAAAATCAACTTAGTCTGGCAGCCCACGTCTAGTCAACAACTGCTGTGTGTATCCCTCCATGTGTATAGAGCTGGCGAGAATCGATTATCGGCACTTAGAATTTGAGTGGAATGTATGAAGCCATGTGGGGCGCTAATCATCTTATTGGTATCACGAAGGGTGGTGGTGCTTAACACATGGAACGCTTGTCTATTTGGGTGAGGGACCAGGCGGGATGGACGAATGAGTACAGCGTCCGTCTCCTGTTTTGGGAGAGCGGGGGATCCGAACCCATGGGTTCGTGGGTTCGAACCCTGGTCGAGTCAAACTAATGATGTAAAAATTGATACTGGTCGCTTCCTAGCCTGGTGCTCGGTATTATTAAGATAGGGCAAGGACTGGTTGGCTCAGTGTCAGGATAATGTGAATGAGTGGGATATCAGGTCATGGTCCTGTAGGCTTAGTCTCGCAGTGGGGCAGCACTATAAAGTCACCATGAGTGTGCACTGTCACAAGTCAGTACCCGTCCTAATATGGCCTTAGATGTTGCCAGGACGTTATACAACATTTGGGTGAGGGCTATCACGTGCTTATGGCATTCAGCATTCCAGATTACTGGACCATGCGTGCGCAGTGGCCGAATTGGTTAAGAGTTCTGCTTTCCCATGAGGAAGGTCAAAGTTTGAAACCTGGCTGAATCAAACCAATGACTCGTGCAATTGATGTGTGTCGCTATCTAGTCTGGCGCTCAGCATTACTAGAATAGTCTGGCGCTCGGCATTACAAGGACTGGTTAGCTCAGTATCAGGATAATGTGACATCTGGGTCATTATGCCAGCAGTCTGGTCACCAAGTCGGGCAGCACTATAAAGTCACCATGAATGCACACTGTCACAAGTTGGTACCTTACTGATATGGCATTGGATGTTGTTCAGATGTAAAACCCCAATAAACAAACAAAAGTTATAGTGTTACTACCTTCGATTTAGTTATCAGCTTTATTTATAATGCTGTATAAGAATTATACGAGTATAATAACCCGGAATATCCCTCCTCTCCCTCATCGGTTACTCGGCCCCAGGGACTGTTGGAGCCTCTCATAGTCATCTACTACTCCAGCCTCCCCACCTCAGCTCAGTGGGGGCGCCCCCTCCCCCCCTCCCTCACACTGTAACCGCCACTCACTGTACCACAAGTAAAATAAGTAGCCAAGCCTGGTCAATAACAGCCCTCTACACTAGCTTGCTTCACTGACACACACAGATCCCAGTCACACTGACAATTGACAAAATCAACTTATTCCACCAGCCCACATCTTGTCAACAACTCCTGAGTGTATCTCGCACCAGGTAGAGAGCTGCCGTGGATCGATTATCAACTGCGTAAATTTGAGTGGCAAAGTAATTGCCAGGCGGGTACGAGTGGGGGGGGGGGGGGTGGAGGAAAGGAAACAAAAGAGAAGACAGGCGGGTGTGCTAATCATCTTATTGCGATCACAATGGGTGGTGGGCGATTTCAATTTTGGAAGATGGTGCGCATGTCTGCGTGGGTGAGGATTATGTGTGTAGTATGCGAAACCATGATGGACCAAATTAACAGCAGCAGCAACAGCAGCAGGCAGAGAGTCGAGAAGGCTTGGCGCGCACTCTAATTAGCAAAGACCTCATTACCGGGCTGGTTGCCGCCGCCGCCGCCGTCTGTTGTTGTCGGTCACGGCGGCCCGGAGTGCCCGGGGCGCGCCGCGGGGCGGGTCGAGGCGGGACAAGGCGGGACAGGGCGGGGCGGGGCAGGGCGGGATGGGACGGGGCGGGGCGGGGGCGGGGCGGGATGGGACGGGGCGGGGGGGCGGGGCTGGGCGGGGGGGCGGGGCGGGGCGGGGGGCGGGGCGGGACGGGACGGCGGCGGGGGAGGGGGCGGGGAGGGGGAGGGAAAGGGCGGGGCGGGGCGGGACGGGGCGGGTGTGGCGGGACGGGACGGGGCGGGGCGGGACGGGGTCGGGCTGGGCGGGGAGGGGAGGGACGGGACAGGACGGTACGAGGCAGGGCGGGGCGGTGTGGGAGGGGGCAGGACGGGATGGGGAGGGACGGGGCGGGGCAGGGAGGGGAGGGGCGGGGCGGGGCGGGACGTGACGGGCGGGGCGGGCGGAACAAAGTTGTTGTCTTGAGACGTGCCGCTACCAGCGGCGGAGAGTGACACTTTGAATAGTGCTCTGCCAGCCATCACTATGGCCAAGTTGGTTGGTTGTTGGAGTTTTACGTCCTGGCAACATCTAACGTCATATCAGAAGGGCGTTGACTAAGGTTCTACCTTGCCATTATTGGTATGTGTTGTCGTTGATGCTGCTTCTAATACTTTAATAGGCAGTTGTTTACAAATGCAGTCGCATCCTGAAGCTAATGTAGTGAATTCATTGGTAATAGAACTACTGCTCTTGTGACTAGATAAGTTTAGTCTCAGTCACACTATGGCATGTGACTGCTTGCGAATACTTTGCGACCACTTTGCAACCAGGTTGTGACCACCTTACGACCATATTGGACCGAAGAACTCACAGTCAGTGGCGACCTCTTGCAACCAAAGCAATGGTTGAGGACCTCCAAGCAACCATAATATACAATGTATGTGGACACTTTGATTATTGTTTGTTATGTACATGCAGTATAACTCCGTTAAACCAAGCTCGGTTAAACCAAATGATCGCGTAATCTAAACAAATTTTTATGGTCCCTTCAAAATACTACCATTTATCATATAGAAAATGTTGGTGGAGTCTCAGATGACCTTATAACCACATGAAATGTTGGTTTAACCATACCGGAAGTGGTCTGAGGTCCGAAAATCTTGTTTGGATTAACCGATAATTTGGATTAACCAACTCTGGTTTAACCAACTTTTTTATATGATAAATGGTAGTATTTTGCTGGGCTGCCGAAAAAAAGTTTGGATTAACCGATCATTTGGATTAACCGAACATGGAAAGTTCAGCGGTTAGAAGATGAAGACAGAAAGAAAGAAAAGAATTAAAACAATGAAAGGAAAGATTGGATGGGGGAAAGTCGGGCCGACGACTCGGTGAGCCGAGACCGGCTTTCAGCGGGTAATCTGGCGGGGCGTGATGGCAACACGGCCCGATTAGAACCTGAAATAAAGCCCATGAATATCTTGATGAAGGCCGTGCTTGAGATTAATGTGTAACGATGGAAATGAAGACTGATAATTTGCCGTCGCCACGTCTTTTACAAGCGCCTGTTATTGAAGGTGATGAATCTGGCGCGTTCCTCAAATGGTGGATGGGTGGTTGCGGAGGGAGGGTGGGAGGGTGGGTGGGTAGGGGTGGTGGTGGGCATCAGACCAGCGCCATTCCGTGTTTCCTGCAGGCACTAGAGATAGTTGAGGGTTAACGCAGTGAATTCTCAGATATGTCGCAATAACAGTGGGAGGATGGGTGGGTGGGGGAGGGTGGGAGGGATGGGAGGGTGGTGACGGAGGGTGGGAGGTGGGTGGGGAGGGCTGATTATAGTGGTAATGAGATTGTGCACGCTGCCCCCACTCCCACTCCCGCTTCTGCCACTCCGAGCCCACTCGCACCTTACTCCCACTATCATTCCCACTCTCACTCTCATTCCCACTACCACTCCTACTCTCACTCCCACTCTCATTCCCACTCCCATTCTCATTCCCACTCCCACTCTCATTCCCACTCCCACTCTTATTCCCACTACCACTCTCATTCTCACTCCCACTCTCATTCCCACTCCCACTCTCATCCCACTCCCATTCTCATTTCCACTCCCACTATCATTCCCACTCCCACTCTCATTCCCACTCCCATTATCATCCCCACTCCCACTCTCATTCCCACTCCCACTATCATTCCCACTCCCACTCTTATTCCCACTCCCACTACCACTCTCATTCCCACTCCCACTCTCATTCCCACTCCCATTATCATCCCCACTCCCACTCTCATTCCCACTCCCACTATCATTCCCACTCCCACTCTCATTCCCACTCTCATTCCCACTCCCACTCTCATTCCCACTCCCATTGTCATCCCCACTCCCACTCTCATTCCCACTCCCACTCTCATTCCCACTCCCACTCTCATTCCCACTCCCACTCTCATTCCCACTCCCACTCTCATTCCCACTCTCATTCCCACTCCCATTCTCATTCCCACTCTCACTCCCACTCTCATTCCCACTCCCACTCTCATTCCCACTCCCACTCTCATTCCCTCTCCCACTCTCATTCCCACTCCCACTCTCAGTCCCACTCTAATTCCACTCCCATTCTCATTCCCACTCTTTCCACTCTCATTCCCACTCCTTTTTCATTCCCACTCCCATCCCATTCATTCCCATTCCTCACTCTCATTCCACTCCCACTCTCATTCCCACTCCCACTCTCATTCCCACTCTCTCCACTTTTCATTCCACTCCCATCTCTCATTCCCATTTTCCCACTCTCATTCCACTCCCACTTCATTCCCATTCCATCTCTCCATTCCACTCCCACTCTCATTCCCACTCCCACTCTCATTCCCACTCTCATTCCCATTCCCACTCCCACTCTCATTCCCACTCCCACTCTCATTCCCACTCCCACTCCCATTCTCTTTCCCACTCCCACTCTCATTCCCACTTCCACTCCTATTCTCATTCCCACTCTCATTCTCACACTCACGGCCGGCCCATTCCCACCTCGCCCCACTCCCAGCAGACTGTGCCCCACTCCAACCAACCATACCTCTCTACCCGGGCAGCTCAGGCGGTAACGTGTCCACCTGTGAAGGTGTGGGTCATCTGATCGATCCTGCTCAGTGGACCTATTTGCAGGTTGGGATATTTTCCTTGCCAAGCAGTAGTCCACAACTGGTTCATCAAAGGCTGTGGTATGTGCTGTCCTGTGTGTGGGAAAGTGCATATAAAAGACCCCTTGCTGCTTATCGGAAAGAGTATTCTATGTGGCGGCAGCGGGTTTCCTCCATAAAAATATGTCAGAATGACCATATCTTTTACGTCCAATAGCCAATGATGAAAATCAATGTACATTAATTAAAGAAGCTTTCCTTTCCTCACCGTTACGAAATATAATGTTTGTTTGTTGTTATTTTACATCCTAGCAACATCTAAGGTCATGTCATATCGTTAAATAAAAGAAGCTTTCCTTTCCTCACTGTTCCTTTGACGCCTCTATGATCCACTGCCAAGTATATCAACACTCAGAACTAAATACAGAACCGCTGGTTTGAACTCAAACGAAATATAATGTTTGTTTGTTGTTATTTTACATCCTAGCAACATCTAAGGTCATGTCATATCGTTAAATAAAAAAAGCTTTCCTTTCATTTGACGGCTCTATGCTCCACTGCCATGCATATCGACATTCAGAACTAAATACAGAACCGCTGGTTTGAGGTCAAACGAAATATAATGTTTGTTTGTTGTTGTACGTCCTAGCAACATCTAAGGTCATATCAGGACGGGTACCAACTTGTGACAGCGTGTACTCATGGCCACTTTATAGTGCTGACCCACTGGGAGACCAGACCTCCAGCACCATGACCTGATATCCCACTCAGTCACATTATCCTGACACTGAGCCAACCAGTCCTTGCCCTACCCTAATAATGCCGAGTGCCTGGCTAGGAAGCGACACATATACATTTTTAAGTGATTGGTTTGACGCGATCAGGGTTCGAACCCACGATCCCATGGTCCCAAACAAAATATAATAATCACAATTATTTGTTGTTTGTTTTGTGTACTGTTAGCGACCCTATTGCCATAGGGGTGATGAAATGGGAAATATTGCGCCTAGAGCGGGATTCGAACCCACATCTCTTTGAATTCCGGGCCAGTATGCTAACCATGACACCACCTAGGCTCACTGATGTCACCACACTCCCCACCTATGCCTACCTGTCTATGTGGCTCCTTGGCCGGGGGGTCAGTGCAGACCACTACACTTGTCCCCCTGGAATTGTAAGTCTTTTAATGCTTCCAATTACAGACATACAGCCAGTGCACTTACACATACACAGGATCGGTGCAACCACTATACAGCATGTAGTTTGTACAGGATCATGGTCACGGCAACCAAGGTCATAGGGGTGATGAAAATGGGAAATATTGCGCCTAGATAGGGACTCGAACCTACATCTCTTTGCATTCCGGGCCAGTGTGCTAACCATTACACCACCTATGCTCCCTGATGTCACCACACTACCTGTCTATGCGGCTCCTTGCCCGAGAGGTCAGTTCAGATCACTATACTATGTAGTGAATGGTGTACAACATATCACCAAAGATTCTACCATACAAAGATATCCGACTCTCCGTAGTTTACATTGACTGACCTCCGGACGCGGTGGCCGAATCGGTAGAGCACAGGCTTCCCGTGCAGAAGGTCGGGAGTTCAATTCCCGGTCGAGTGAATCTAATGACTTACAAAATTGATTCCTGTCGCTTCTTTGCCAGGCACTCAGCATTATTAGGATAGCGCAAGGACTGGTTGGACCGGTGTCAGGATAACATTACTGAGTGGGATAGCAGGTCATGGTGTTGGTGGCCTGGTCTCCCAGTGGGGCAGCACTATAAAGTCCCCATGAGTGAATATAAACTTAACTACTTGAGAAAGCAACTGAAAGGACAACAATATAATTAAGATATTTTAAGCAGCTAAGCATTTGAAATGTGATGTAGTGATGGCCTATTGAGAATGTACTAAGATGAATTAAATATGGTGGCCATCAAGATTTTCTTTGCCTTTTATTGAGACAATCATAGTGGCATTTGATTCCTTATTCCTGAAAACATAGAAAACAACCTTCCATTCAAGTTCTTAACTAGTTGCGAAGATATGAGTAAAATAGATTTTCAGTGACTTAGTGGCAGCCATCTTGGATTTATCCTCCTAGCACAAAGTGCTCAAGGGTGACATCATGTCACCCAGGAGTTTCTGAATATATATGCCCTATAGATCAATAATCAACAATACAAAAAACCTTTACACTCAAAAACGAGGTCAAGCAGAAATATGGGGTTTGTCTGCCGGACCATTACTGTGAACCCAACCAGGGTTGCAGGGTAGAGCCTCGTTGCGAGACGCTGGTGATACATTGCCACCTGTCGGCCGTGCGTCCTTCCCGTGTCGGTTTAGCAGACGCCGCAGCTAGTGAACTTCCGGTGTGCAGCTGCATACGTGAATGACTGAACACACTAGGTTGCACGCCCAACAACCAGCCCCCAACCTAGTCCATTTCCTCCGCGTCTCATACATACATATATATATATATATATATATATATATTATATATATCATTCTCAGCGGCAGGTGAGTAGGACAGTGAGCAGGCGAGCGGTGGCGCCACCGTCGGAGCTGAGGCATGAGCAGTAGATGAGTAGGTGAGGTTCCAGCACCCGATCACTGGTGTGTGGGTGCTAGGATAGTATAGTATTCCATGTTATTATACTCGTATAATTCTTATACAGCATATATATATATATATAGAAATATACACATATATATATTTTCGTTTCTGAATAATATATATAATATTTATAATAGGTTGGTTTTTGGAGTTTTACGTCCTGGCAAAATCTAAGGTCATATCAGGACTGGTACCGACTTGTGACAATGTGCACTCTTGGCGACTTTATAGTGCTGCCCCACTGGGAGTGGGAAATCAGACCGTCAGCACCATGACCCGATATCCCACTCAGTCACATTATCCTGACATTGAAGGGAGTGGGAAGGTGTGTGTATGGGGGGGGGGGGGGTGAGAGGTCTGTGAGGTTATAGATGTAGGGACGATGGATTGTTTGTTTGTTGTTGTTTTGTGTCCTAGCAACATCTAAGGTAATATCAGGACGGGTACTGACTTGTGACAGTGTGCACTCATGGTGCCTTTATAGTGCTGCCCCACTGGGAAACCAGGCCGCCAGCACCATGACCTGATATCCCAACCAGTCCTTGCCTTATCCTAATCATGCCGAGTGCCTGGCTATGAAGCGACAAGTATCAATTTTGTAAGTCATTGGATTGACTCGACCGGGAATTGAACTCCTGACATTCTGCATGGGAGTCACATTATCCTGACATTGAAGGGAGTGGGGAGGTGTGCGTGGGGAGGGGGGGTGAGAGGTATGTGAGGTTATAGATGTAGGGAGGATGTAGAGGATGTTCCGTCACTTGATGTCGCATGTCATATAAGAACTGACATTCCACATAAGTGCACCTCAACGCAGGTTGTTGACCCTATGTGCCCCCCCCCCCCATCCTCCTCCCCTCTTTACTAGCTTACCTGTCAGCCTCCACTGATACTGCACAATGCATGATGTCGAGGCTAGCTTCCTAGTGCATGTACCTACCTAGACTACTGCAAATGTAAGCAGAACAGAAGTAGGGCCAGACGGTGTTTAAATGGATTAACACAAAGTATAGTGAAAGCTGGATTTTTGACAGTTTGCAATCTACAAACAGTTACAAGCCATGAACAAGAGGTGAGAAAATCCAAAATTATTACTAAAAGTAAATGCAAAAGATTGGAATCAAATTGGACTAGTGGTGCCGCCCAGCGGTGAACACAAGTGAAGAGTTCAGGCGCAAAACCACGTAAACGGCAATCCAAAAATGTTATTAAAATTAACAGATTTTTACCTGAAAATAATTTTAATTCTCACTGATTGTACTTCTCTTGTGATGGTATCATTATGGAGCAATGAACAAAAGAGTAGGAATATAAAACAATTAATTGTTGAAGGTTTGATTCTAATGTTTATCTCCATTTTTGGATTGGCGTTTTTTGCGCCTAAACTCTTCAAGTGTTAAAACATTCTTATGGGGCTGTTTGGTTTTTTGGGGGGTTGGGGGTGGGTTTTTGTGGTGTTGTTTGTGTGTTTGTTTGGGTGGGTGGGGTTGTGGTTGGGTGGTGTTTTTTGTTTGTTTGTGTGTGTTGGGGGTTGGTGTGGTGGTTGTTGTTGTGGTTTGTGGGTTGTTTGGGGGGGTGTGGTTTTTGGTGGTTGTGGGGTTTATGAGCAGGGTAAATATATTCATCACAAAAAAGGGGGGAAAAGGGTTTGTTGGCGTATGAATGAAATGTACACAATATTGATGTGGATGTCTTCCTCGTGAAACATGTTATTTATGTACATTACATCACCCACAATTATCGGACAGTAATTTCAAGGAGCCCTGATTAAACGACGCACTTTCCATGTATGTTCTGCTGTCAATTTCACAGGAATTTAAAAATGTCCTTTAAAAAAATATATTTTAGAAATGAACAATTTATATGACAGGAATTTTAATTGTGTTCTTTAATAAACAATGGATATAACATTGGCGTGCCGTTTTTTTTTGTTTGGGGGGGGTGCATTTCTTTTTCTAATATGGTGATCCAAATTCATGTTCAAATAATCTTTTGATTCTTGATTCACTGAAATTACGTAGCAAAATCGCTTCCATAGGAGACCTGCATTTTGAATTATCTTTGCACATACCTGCTATCAGCTGCCTAGATAAAGAGCCACCCCACGAAATCTAACTTCGAGTAAGAAATGCTTCAGTAGGTGAACACAAGTTTGAGCAAATGCATGACATCGATGTGTACATTTTTACATTTATGCTTGAGCACAAAATGATATATGCATTTCTGTTGATACATTTTGGAGGATAGATTAAATACATGTGGTATTGTTAATAATACTTATCACACAGAGGCAACAATAATTATTTCAATTGCTACCAAGAGAACAAAAACATTTGTTATCACCAACGTAACATGGCAACCAAATATGTGGTGCCCCGCTTCAAGAGAGAACAAAAATGATCACCAACGTAACATGGCAACCAAATATGTGGTGCCCAGCTTCAAGAGAGAAAAAAAATGATCACCAACGTAACATGGCAACCAAATATGTGGTGCCCAGCTTCAAGAGAGAACAAAATTATCACCAACGTAACATGGCAACCAAATATGTGGTGCCCAGCTTCAGAGAATGACCCGAATTCTCTAAGTAATTACCTGACACTGAAACTGCACTCCCTCCCTTGAATGTGCATTATGTGGTATGAGGAAGTGGGTTGGGAGGGAGTGGGCTCATGGGTGGGGGGGGGGGGGAGGGAGGTGGGCGAAACACTGGAGAATGAGGTGGGGTCGGACGTGGAGGCGAATAGGTGAAGAAGGGCTCAGAAGGATGAGCGCGATACTACTCGCATTATTGGAATCTTGTGTTTATTTCTATTTTGCTATTCTATGCTACACTTGTTATGCTGGTGTACTATCTAAGGAAATGGCTTGGGTGATAAGATGCTGTAACAAATCAACATGGGACGGGATCCTCTCCCGCAAACTTGCATGACACCCAAGTAGATGTATATAGTAGGCTAAGGTATCATACTCAGACTAGACAAAACTCTGGAGAAATACCAAAAAAGCTAACATAGGCTACTAACACCCAAAATCGCAAAAGGCTGGCCTGAGCAGAAACAGGTAAACACTCCTGGGCGAGGGACCAGACCAAGACAGCACCACCGCTGTCCAGCATTGAAAACAAGCACCCTAGTGGGAGCTTATATGTTATGTGCAGAGTAAATACCTTGTCAATAAAAAAAAATATTAAAAAAAGAAAGAAAATGCTATAACAATTGAATGTAGATAGTTGTGGTAATTTGTCTTGCTATTCGTATTATGTACTACCTTCGTAGAATGATAATTCACTAAGGCGGAGACAGCAGTTCCATAGAGTGGTTTTTTATTTTCTTCGTTAAGAGGTTTACATGTCGGGTGTTGTCTTATCTGGGTGCTAGCCCTTTGTGTTTTGTTCGTCCCGTGGGGTTTTTGATCCCAGTGGTGGTATGTGGGGACCGGATTCGAGCCCTTTACCCTTCCCGTGGTCTTTGTGAGGTGTGGGTGGGTGGGTTGAAGTTAGGGTTGGAGTTGTCCGATCGGGAGCTGGAGGGGTTGTGGCCGTGGAGGCGGGTGGAGTTTTAACGGTCACGTGTTCTTTTGGCGGGAGTGGGTCGCGTCCTCCTCCTGTGGGTGGAGGGGGGTACCCAGGGTTAACGCTAGGTGGCGGCAGAGTGCTGGGCGTATGGGTGTTCTATATCAAGGCGGAGTGGGGTCGGGTCTTGTCGGGGGTTCCGTCCCCGCCCAGTGAATTAGACATGTTACGTTAACATGCACAATTCACTAAGGCGGAGACAGCAGTTCCATAGAGTGGTTTTTTATTTTCTTCGTTAAGAGGTTTACATGTCGGGTGTTGTCTTATCTGGGTGCTAGCCCTTTGTGTTTTGTTCGTCCCGTGGGGTTTTTGATCCCAGTGGTGGTATGTGGGGACCGGATTCGAGCCCTTTACCAAATATGGAGGAGAGGGCTCGTGGTCCGGCGGTGATTTGGCCCCGCGGGACATAGGTATGAACGGAGGCTGAGGACCACGTCCCCAGCTCCATGATTGCCCCGAGGGGGGCCCCGGATGCGGCGCAGGCCTGGGCCCCCCCTCTCCTGAGGCTGTGCAGTGTGTACTTGTCTGCCTGTTCGTTCCCGGAGGCCGCCAGGGCCATCCTGAGCGCTCCTAGGAGCGCTGGGGTGAGAAGGGGAGCCCCCCCCACTTGGAAGGCCGGCCCGAGTGGGCGTGGCCGTTGGTAGGCGACGTAGTCTAGCCAGGCTGCTAGTGGGCAGCATGGAGAGCCTGGAATGGCCGGAACTAGCACCCGGTAAGTCTGTCCCGTCCTCCACCTAGTCTTAGTGGAGTGGACGGTGATGGTGAGAGCGGTCGATGAGGGGACAACGTCTCGGGCCTGGATGGTGTGGCCCGGGTCGGTCGTTGCTCCTGTGTGGGCGAGATTTCCTTGACGGAGGAGGGTGTAGTATCCTATCAGGATCGCCGTCTTGAGCACCTTTGCTGTGGGGCCCGCGGATGTGAGGTATCGGGTCACCTGGAGGAGGTCATGGGGCGTGAGGGGCGGGGCTTGACGGGGGATGTGTGAGGTGAGCCGCTGCACCCCGCGCTTCATTAGCGTGACGGGGTAGGTGCTGAATGCCGAGACGTCTCCCCCGCATATCTGCACCCAGGTCTTTGCCCCGCTCACATAGTTGAGGACCGCTCCTGGCGTCGTTAGTTTTTCTCTCAGGTGTGAGATGTATGCGAGTATGTCGTACTGGGTGGGGTCAAGAGGGTCGGCCTGGTGGTGGTTTGCGAAGTCAATGTACTGCTTTGCTTGGGCCGCTTTGTTCCTCCACGTGCCTGCTGATAGTCCTGCAAAGTACAGGTGGAGGATGCGTTCGTGTTGTTCATCTGTATAACCTGGGGAGGGAGAGCAAATAGGTGTGAGCTACCCAGGTTATCTACAGTCCCGCGGTAAATACTCTATTAAAATTCACATTAATTTCAGTTATTGCTAGGTTTCTACAGAGTGTGGCTGCGACGGCCTGGGCTTTGCTGTCTGTTGCTCGCCTGCTCAGGGCGTCTGCCAGGATGAGTTCAGAGCCGGGCTTGTGGAGTATCTCCACCTCGCATGAGTGTGTTGCGGCAAACAGCCATATCTCTCTGGCGCATGCTGTGAGGGTCTTGTCACGGCCGGTGCCGTTGTTGAGGACCTGCTGGCTGGCGGCATTGTCCGTGTTGATGGTTATGTGGTATTTGTCGGGGTGTGGGGGTGCGAGCGCCTTCAGTGCCACGACTCGGTTGATGGCCTCCAGGTGAGCAATGTTTGCCGTGCTGTCCTGTAAGCTGGCTGGGTATTGCTGGCCGTAGTACTCGCTTGGTGAGTATGCCCCGCCCCCTGTGAGGCATGAGTCGCATTCGATCACCCATGGGAGTTTGGGGTCACTTGGGAGTAGGACCAGGCCGTTGGAGCATCTGGCGAACTCCAGGAACCAGCGGATGTCGGCCCGGAGTTTGTCGTGTACCTGTTGACTGCCGCTGAAGGGGGCCTGCCTCAGTGCCTCGCGTATCCTGGCCATGAATCGCCTGGCGGGGATGACGCATTTCGCCAC
>CM059188.1:13153845-13247453 GCA_030323885.1 Branchipolynoe longqiensis | reverse complement strand
ACTGAATCATCCTATTTATTGCGGTGTGAGTGGGTGAGAATTGACTTGTCTGGTTCATGGCTGGTTACAAACGGACTGAATCATCCTATTTATTGTGGTGTGAGTGGGTGAGAATTGACTTGTCTGGTTCATGGCTGGTGACAAACGGACTGAATCATCCTATTTATTGTGGTGTGAGTGGGTGAGAATTGACTTGTCTGGTTAGTGGCTGGTACAAAACACAAAAAAACTTTGTCTGGCTGGTACAAACGGACTGAATCATCCTATTTATTGCGGTGTGAGTGGGTGAGAATTGACTTGTCTGGTTCGTGGCTGGTGACAAACGGACTGAATCATCCTATTTATTGGGTGTGAGTGGGTGAGAATTGACTTGTCTGGTTAGTGGCTGGTTACAAATGGACTGAATCATCCTATTTATTGTGGTGTGAGTGGGTGAGAATTGACTTGTCTGGTTTGTGGCTGGTGACAAACGGACTGAATCATCCTATTTATTGCGGTGTGAGTGGGTGAGAATTGACTTGTCTGGTTAGTGGCTGGTTACAAACGGACTGAATCATCCTATTTATTGTGGTGTGAGTGGGTGAGAATTGACTTGTCTGGTTTGTGGCTGGTTACAAACGGACTGAATCATCCTATTTATTGCGGTGTGAGTGGGTGAGAATTGACTTGTCTGGTTAGTGGCTGGTGACAAACAAACTGAATCATCCTATTTATTGTGGTGTGAGTGGGTGAGAATTGACTTGTCTGGTTCGTGGCTGGTTACAAACGGACTGAATCATCCTATTTATTGTGGTGTGAGTGGGTGAGAATTGACTTGTCTGGTTAGTTGCTGGTTACAAACGGACTGAATCATCCTATTTATTGTGGTGTGAGTGGGTGAGAATTGACTTGTCTGGTTCGTGGCTGGTGACAAACGGACTGAATCATCCTATTTATTGCGGTGTGTGAGAGTGCCATATATGCGCTGGTTGGTGCGTGAATTGAACACGGCAGTATTGAGTGGGGGGAGTGCGAATGGCTGATGGTGGCCGTCACTAGGCGGTGTTGATGGTATGAGCAGGCTATGGCAGGGTAAGCTGACACCATGCGGTTAGTGGTGTGGGTGCTGGTGTTCCCCCGTGCCCAACAATGACAGCGAATGAATCCCAAGCTCTCATTCCCGTGCGTAAGGTCGGGAGTTCGAATACAGCTACCTACCCTGCAAATTGTTCTTACTGGAATAGGGCAAGGACTCGTTAGCTCAGTATCAGAATAATGTGACTGAGTGGGATATGGGGGTCATGGTGCAAGTGGCTTGGTCTCCCAGTGTGGCAGCACTATAAAGTTACCATGAGTGCATACTGCCATGCAGCGATGTCGAGGCATTGACTTAAGACATGTATACTTTTCGCTCCCTATCCTGACGCTTGTCATTATTAGGATAGGACAAGGACTGGTTACCTCAGTGTCAGGATAATGTGACTGAGTGCGATATCGGATCATGGTGCCTGGTGGCCGGGTCTCTCAGTGGGGCAGCACAATAAAGTTTCCATGAATGCGCTCTGTCGCAAGTCAGCACTTGTCCTAATATGCCCTTAGATGTTACTAGGTCATAAACGAACAAACAAATCAACTGATCTTTGGGGGCGTAATCGATTAACACGACCCTGGCGATTCGGGTCACCCGAGTTGCTAGAATTTCAAATTGAACACCGCGAGTGGAGTTGACAAAAACACATGCCATGTGCAAAATGACCCGACCCCAGTAACCCACCTCTCGGCTGGGGTTTGATAGGAATGATGATGTCACATTTGTGCTTGTACCATCCTGCAGGATAATAGCTACCAGTACCAGTCCTACATGTATTTTTTTTGGTAATAACACAGATTAATGAAATGGAAATATAACTAAACTATGCAATCATAAACTACTTTAAATCCTATTTTGCTGTAGTTATATCGGTTATTAAACAACAACAAAAGTTTTGGATTAAGCCACCATTTTTTCCACCCCGAGAATGGAGAAGTGTATTCAATTATTCGACCCGAGTCTGTAGGATGTGCGCATGCGCCAAAAAGTGGTTCAGATGACCGAGTTGATTAATCGATTACGCCCTAGGATGTCGCTGAGTGTAGGCCCAGCTTTAAGGTGGGAGACTCAATAAGTGTTGCCACCTCACTCATTAGCTTGACATCATATGACACTACAAAAGAAGCGCAGACAAAAATGGAGCAGCTGTGGCTGGTAGCACATATTAACCCTTGGAAGTCTGGAGGCTGAGCCTGTGCTCCTCATCTCTCCGTCTGTACAAACACTTTGTTCAGTCGCACTTCCGATTTGAACACTGCCATAGCCAAAGACTGGTAAATGTTATCCAAGCCACTGCTGTTAGTTATCTAAGGAACACCACACCGAGTCAAACCAACAACTTACAAAGTTGATGCTTGTCGCTTCCTAGCCTGGCACTCAGCATCAATAGGATAGGGCAATGACTCGTTTGCTCAGAATCAGGATATGTGATTGAATGGATTGCGGGTCATGTCGATGGTGACCCTGTCTCCCAGTGGGACATCACTATAAAGTCAACATGAGCAGATGAGTGCGCACTCTTAGGATAATGTAACTGAGTGGGGTATTCGGTCATGGTACAGGCGGCCTGGTCTTCCATTGTGGCAATGCTGGGATGAAAGATCTCTGCGATTTCGCCGATTTTCGCGATTTTTTATGTTTAACTATTAACATTAAACACAATTCCAAGGAATCAGGATACATATGACAACATGAAGTTGGGTAGTCCGTTTGTATATGACCTTAGATGTAGCTAGAACATAACAGCCAACTAAGAACGAGCTAGACATGGGTCATAATAGATTAATACAGTCAAAACAAGACTAGTTGAAACCTGACTTCCGGCATTTTCCCGCGATTCCCTGACAGTGCTATGGCAGCAAATCCGCTTTTTGTGGAAATTTGCCATCGGTGTGATAATCTCGGCTGGATTTCCGCGTTTTACACTGGAGACCACTTTCATCCCTGGCAATGTGATATAGTCGCTATGGGTGTGCACTGTTACAAGTCCGTATCTGTTCTGATATGTCCATAGCTATTGCTAGGCAATAAACCCCAAACAATCAATTTAAATCACTGCTTATTTTCCATTCAATCTAATGCGTCTTGTTAATTATGATGCATTTTTTTGTCACTGAATTATGAGGCCAGTGACTTATGGGTGCCTATTCATACTTGTAAAGTGTTTATTCATCTGAATATGACATTTGTCAGCGCCGGAGCACTAGTCTTCCGGCCATCTTACTATTGGAATTGACAGTCTATATAATTAATCTAAGTTTGGTCAGTGCTGTATTAGTTATATTAAAGCGCACTATCAAGTATGACTCACTCACTTTATTAGACCCATGTGTAAGCATCGGTCCTAGGTTCAGTGGGTAGAATGTATGACTGGACGCAGTGGCCGAATCGGTATCGATAGAGTGCAAACTTTCGATGTGGTGTTCTCTGTGGCGGAGTGGTTAGAATGTCTGACTTTTTTTAGGTCGGACTCCTAATCTGAAGGTTGGTGGTTCGATTCCCTGTGCCCCCACATCTGCCAATTTGGATTTCCACTGCTGTGTATAACTACAGTGTCATCAAAGGCCAGTTGCTCTCATACTATGTGGCATGGGAGGTTAACAATCCCTTGGGTCGGTAAAAGTGTAGGCTTGGACTTTCTATCGACAAACTGTCTAATGGTTAAAACAAGTCTATTCAGATTTATCCATAATAGGCAGTATAAATCTTCAAGAAAAAAAAGTCAGGAATTCAAATCCCAGCCGGGTCAAACCAATTACTCACACAATTTGATACTTGCGCTACCTAGCCTGCAGATTGTTCTTACTGGAATAGGCCAAGGACTCGTTAGCTCAGTATCAGGATAATGTGACTAAGTGGGATATGGGGGTCATGGTGCCAGTGGCCTGCTCTCCTAGTGTGGCAGCACTATAAAGGCACCATGAGTGCATACTGCCATAAGTCGGTACGCCTCTTGATATGACATTAGATGTTGCTAAGATGAAAACAACAAGCAAATCAGCTTGATAAATGGTAGTATTTTGCCGGGTCGCCTAAAAAAGTTTGGATTAACCGATCGGTTGGGTTAACCAAGCTTGGTTTAACGGGGGTTAAACTGTACATGCATACAAAACAATAATCAAAGTGTCCACATACATTGTATATTACATTCATAATGCACCCACATTTTTGCCAAAAGTCAAAGTCGAAGCCAAAGCTTGGTTAAACCAATGATCGGTTAATACAAAAAAATTGATAGGGTCCCTTCAAGTTTGGTTTAACGACGTTATACGGTATATGAAATCTTACCTTTAGGGGGTCATCTGTTTATAGTTGCCTTTTTCGGTTAATAAAATTCAATGTGCCAATGCGTCATGCTGTGCCTTTATTGCGCAGTACGATAGAATGGCGCCTCTTAGTGACGGTGTTCTACTGAATATATATAATGCATATTATTTATCTATATTTAGAGGGTGAACCGTATGTTTTTCTGACATGATGTTGTTTTGGTTTCTGTGTCAAAACAGTTTTGCCAGAATACCTGTGTGTGACGTCATAGTACGTGAAGGCGCTTATTTTAGACATCGTTATTTATAGTGCGGACCATTTTACTTGAGTCCTAAAGCCGCCATTTTATGCCTGGCCAATGCATTCCAACCACGAATTATTTGACCTACACTTGCCCATTTATATCAGGGCTATATATATGTGCATGCATACACATACATATTGCACACATACATATTACACACATACATAATGCACACATACATATTACAAACATACATATTACATGCATACACTGGTTTCCCAGTGTGGCAGCACCATAAAGTCGCCATGAGTGTGCCCTGGAACAAGTTAGTACCAGTCCTGATATGACCTTAGATGTTGCCAGGATGTAAAACTCCAACAACCATCCAACCTGTACATGAGTGTGTATATAAATGTGTTTGTATAAATATGTGTGTTTGCATGTATATATGTGTGTATATAAATATGCGTGTTTATAAATGTGAGTGTACCTGTCTTGTTTATTTCACAAAGTATACATACGTTCATTCATTATTCGACACACCTACCACGACCACCAAACATTTCAATTAACACTTCGTTTGTTTGTCTGTTGTTGTTTTACGCCCTACCAACATCTTAGGTCATATAAGGACGGGTACCGACTTGTGACAGTGCGGGTACTGACTTGTGACAGTGTGCAGTCATGGTCACTTTATAGTGCTGTCCCACTGGCAAACCAGGCCGCCAGCACCATGAACTGATATCCCACTCAGTGACATTATCCTGACACTGAGCCAACCAGTCCTTGCCCTATCCTAATAATGCCGAGCGCCAGGCTACGAAGCAACAAGTTTCAAGATGTTATTATTTGGTTTGACTCGACCAGGATTCGAACACACAAACTCATGGGTTTGGATCTCCCGATCTCACAAAACAGGAGACGGACGCTCTATTCATTCGACCACCGCGTCTGGTTTTTCAATTAACTTGATAGTGCTGCCAATTTAATTGTCTGTCTAATACCCCTGTCACACTACGACGTAACGAGCCAACGTGAGGCTAACGTGGTCATTTTTCGTCATTACGTTGGGTTACGTTATGATGACGTCAGAATGACGTCGAGCTACGTCGTGTTACGTCGAGTTACATCAAGGTTTTGGACATGTTCAAAACTTTTGACGTAGGTCGAACGTAAGGGTTTACGTTCGCCATACGTTCTGTTCACGTTCAGTGAACGTCAATGACGTTAAACGGACGTTATTCCAATGCTGCTCACTACGTTCAACTACGTTCCACTACATTGACCCACATTAAAACGAGTGCAAATGCCCACGGGGCGTAATGGGAACATCAGGAGAACGTCAGGAGAACGTCAGGAGAACATCAGGAGAACGTGCATTCAACATACGTTCAACATATCATGACGTATGTAATGTAACGTAACGTTCTTCTGGCGATGGAATAACGTTCATAACGTTCCGTTAGCGTAATGATGTTGTCCTCTCGTTGAATCACAGTATCACTACGCTTTACCGACGTTACGCTCTCGTCCACTACGCTGCATCCACGTTCAACTTATGCCCAAATTTGCATACTAGGCCGAGAAGTTCAACGTTCTTCACGTTCTCCCTACGCTGACGTCATTACGTCGTAGTGTGACAGGGCCATTAAAGACACTGAAAGCTACTTAGAAGGAGACACATTAATCAGATTACTTAATGGAAACGTTAGCACCTGACTCATGTGTGCATCCCCTCACAAGGGGCTGGATGCTTGTTGACCTTGCTGGGAGGACATAACGATGT
Organism: Branchipolynoe longqiensis; assembly: GCA_030323885.1. Lineage (NCBI taxonomy): Eukaryota > Metazoa > Annelida > Polychaeta > Phyllodocida > Polynoidae > Branchipolynoe > Branchipolynoe longqiensis. The sequence goes on along the minus strand of CM059188.1, from coordinate 13,241,087 downwards.
TGTTATGTGTTTGGTTTATGTCCCCTTCTCACGCTGACCGATCTGCGTCCAATTAAATCACAACACATAAAACACCGGCAAACCTCATAAATGATAGAAGCGCTTAACAAAAAGGCGTCTTCCCATCAGTTGGGGTCAGACAGTGTAGCTTTTCACGCACACTGCTCTAGAAACTAGTCATGCAGGGATCTAATGCTGCTGTCACATTACGACGCGTCTCGCCAACATGCATCGACGTATGTGATTTTTTGGCGGAACGTTAGGATATGTCAGGAAGCGTTACGCACGCGTTAGGCGCGCGTGTTAGGCGCCGCGTTGGTATTCGTTGATCTACGGCGACGGTCGCCGAGGGTCAGCGGCGCACATCAGGGAATCGGCAAAGTTTTGTGCCTGTGCAAAACTGTTGACGCGCGACAACGCGCGGGTGCCATCATTATGGCAACATTAGGGGCCCGTCGAGATATGTTAGATGCACTGGAATAACGTTATGCGAACGATAGGCACATGCCGCATGCGTGTGAGGGTCGTTCCAACACATTGCGCTTAACTGTTGCTTTGTTTCTTTGTTGTTTTACCTCCTAGCTACATCTAAGGTCATATCAGGACGGCACGCCAAAACCCACTACCAATACGTTGCGCTGATGCCGAAAAGTTTGACGTATCTTGACGATTAAAAGTGATTTTGCACTTTGGCGCCGCGCCTGCGAGAAGCGTCGTAATGTGACAGGGCCATAAGATCTCCGCCTTTTCACGGATTTCCGCGATTTCCGTGGATCTCCGCGATTAAAAAGAATATTTACCAGTTAACATTAAGCAAAATGCCAAGGAATATGGATGTATATAACTATATGAAAACTATTAGTTTGTTTGAATCCCATTCTTATATGACCTTAAATGTTACTAGAACACGAAACCCAAACAAGAAAGTATAAGGAATGGGTGATAAAACATTTAGTTTAAATGGCTAACTTTTAAGATATTATAAATGTTAGCAGGCAAAATTAATTATATGACCTTAAATGTTACTAGAACATGAAACCCAAACAAGAAAGTATAAGGAATGGGTGATAAAACATTTAGTTTAAATGGCTAACTTTTGAGATATTATAAATGTAAGCAGGCAAAATTAATTTTGGCATCCACGCCAAAACTCTGACACCATAAGCTTCTACAGTAAGAATTTGTATTAGATTGAATCGATCACCCCTTCTATGTGGCGACAAATGTTTAATAAATACACCATTATCTAAGTTAGATATGTAGAATCAAATCTAGATAATTCTTTTGGTTTAGAAAATTTGATGTTTTTATCGGACTATGCAGCTTTAAATATAAATGAGCAAAGAGAAGAGGTGCTTACATAGATTTGCCCTTTCTCTTTTAATTGAGATTGATTGATTGATTGATGGATGGTTATTTTAACGCCGTATTCACTGCTAAAAGTGAGTGGCATCTATTCTGTCAGTCTTTCTAAACACATTCAAAAGCCTGCATTGAAATTTACATGGAATTCTTAAATTCAGTTGCCTCTCCACAGACTCTGTGACCCACAAGTCCAGTCTGGATTACGCTCTGCGCATGCGTCGCGGAAATCGTGTATTGACAGCAAAATTCAACTTACATAGCATACCTAAAATTACACGAGGCAATACAGCCCCATTGATTTTAGGAACTTTTAAGATTTATTCATGTTTTCCTTTGGTAAAGAGGTCTCATGCTATTTACATTAAAAACAATGTTGATGCAAGGCCATATAATCTACATACTCAAGCAGAATGTGTCTGAGTGTTACTACTCTTAGTGCGCACTAACACCCAATGTACTGAGGCGATAGTTCTTCCTTGAATAACAAATATATGAGTCAGCCAAGAGTGGCCTATAGTGGTATCCAGTGAGGCCCACTTGGTCCCGCCGACACCCACACCCCTCTGTGAGTGTTCTTCAAAGAATGTAGCGATGTTCTGCAACTTGTTGTGCAGATGCTCATCCCATTTGTGTTGCTATTTTGATTTAATATTGAGACTAAGTGACCTCAGATCAGAGTGAGAGATTCGACCTGATGCAACAATGTACAACACAATTCTTCTTCTTTTTTAAAGTTTATTCAGTGAATAATGCCTTTTGTCAGTGCCAGAGCACTGGTCTTCTGGCCATTCAGTACAATTTGTTGGTACATAAATGACAATACCAGTTGCAATAATAACCACATGAAAATCCTGTTTGATATTAGAAGCATAATATAAATGAAATATTAGTTGTAATAGTAACTACATACAATTCCAGTTCAATAAAAGTTGTATGCACTCCGTGAATATGCATCACATGGTATTGCATGATTCTAGAATTGTCTTTAAACATTTCTTTTTTCCTTTGTCTTTCTCGCTTCGTTTTTCAAAAAGATATAACATATCTCCAATGCACACATATATATATAGGTTAAATATGCAAATCAGTGGTTCCAATCACCCATACCAAATGTGAGAAATCCGCCCATTGTTGGATCCCATCAGAAGTGTTGTGTATGTGTGGCCTAATGAATCGATCAGAAGTCTGAGATTGCAGTTGGGGGGTTGTATGTCAATTTCAAGGAAACTGTTAGGTAATACCTATTGAAAGAAGGTGTAGTAGGGGTGGGGTAGGGGGTGGGAAGGGGATCAGCGTGCAGGGCCGTGTAGTGCATTTGAGAACATTTATATATATGGGTCACTCTCCTGAAAACTGGCCAGAAGTGTCACATGGAGAGTTAACATTTAATATTTGAATTCTTTACATTTTTTGGTTGCAAATGAAAGCTGGAAATCTCCCCTTTACATCTATGTAAAATATAAATTGATGAGATAAAAAATAAAGGTGTAGTCCATGAATAAGATATCTCTTATGGCAGTATAACATGTGTGTCACATGTGTAACACATGTTTAGGACACCACACAGTCTGCTTAATAAATATCTAATCAGAATTAAATAATATCATGCTTAGAAGCATATTAATCATGGCATAATATACAGAAATATCTAGTGCTTATATTGATAAAAAAAAAAAAAATTAATTTAAGCATGCATACATGTTAATAAATACACCCTCTTTGATTTGGGAACTGTTTTGCTTGATATATCAATGCAATACAAGATGTTAATAAGGATTCAACCACGTCCCATATGTCATGTTACAAATGGCTGACTGTAAAATGTTTTTTTTTTGTACAAAAACAGTTCATAACTAAAACGACCAAAGTTGCACACAGTTTTATTTTATTTCCCTTATTTCTTTCATGAATCTGAACATGAATATGAAAATTATAAGGAAATAAATAAGTAGGAAGGTTTTTATTGATGTTTTCAAATCCCATCTCATGTTGACCAGTTTTCAGGAGAGTGACCCATATGTATGTACAAGGGTCAGGGCAAACATGGCCATTAGAATACCAATAACTGTGTAAGAGTCTGACAGGCCTGTTGTATTTTCATTAAGTTTTAAAATTCAACGAGACGTGTGGACCGTCTTGTCCTCACTGGGAGTTTATTCTATAATGTGCCACCGGGATCGGTAAGAGCGCTGCTGGCTCCCATATGGGAGGTCACGGTTTGAATCCTGGCCGAGTTAACGTAATGACTTACAAAATTGATACTTTACACCACATAGCTTGATGTGTGTCATTACTGGCATGTACATGACAAGGACTGGTTTGCTCAGCATCAGGATAATGTGACTGAGTGGGATATCAGGTCATTGTGCTGGTCTCCTAGTAGGGCAGCACTATAAAGTCACAATAAGTGTGTACTATCACCAGTCGGTACCCGTCCTGATATTATCATAGCTGTTGCTAGGACATAAATGTGATGTGTACTGATGATGATAATGCCAATTGACACTGTGAATGTTGGATAATAGTAACAAATTGGATAGAGTTGTAATAGCATTAAAGATGTCGTTACTAAAATCAACTTGTATCTTTGTACAGATGATACCCAGGGTCCGTATGGGGCCTGGGAAATCTTGAAAAGTCTTGAACTTCATTTGCTCCATTTCAAGGCCTTTAACATTTAAAAGCCTTGGATTTAACCTATCTTGGGTAATTTAGTCTTGGAAAACCTTGAATTCCATGAAATTGTCCACACTGATTTAAATTAGTTCCAAGTCGCCATTGTTATTATTTCCTGAAATCCAAATGAAAATAGTCTTGAATTCCTATAAAAAACGGCCCTTGAAAAGCCTTGAAATAGCCTTGAATTCCATAGCTTCACATGTGTATAGACCATAGAGACAGAATGGTATGGTGTAAGCACAGTGTACAGATGCCTTATGTTCAATGTTTTGCCATTGGAATTAGGACTTGAATAACTATAAAAATACATTTTATTCCAAGCAGCAGCAATATCTGTCTGGTTGATGGCTGCTCTTCAAAACAATGTCATTATTTGGGCCATGTTCAGCAATGGTTTCTAATAGCGAGCGTTAATACCTGTTTAAGCGCTTCATTTTAAGTGCCTGTCAGACTATGGCGGATTGACCAACGAACAGAACCGGACAAAGAATATTCTAGTCCGGTGTTATTCGGACTTGAAATGTATCGATTATGCAAACAAACGGGTAACGGACGGGTAACGGACAGTAACGGACGGTAACGGTTGATAATGTATCTAATGATCAACAGACAATTCAGAATACAAAACGAACTATAGCGAACGGCAACGGACGTGTAATGGGTATGTAGCAGACGGGAACAGACGGGAACGGACACTGTGAAACAAGAAAGAAAACAAGGCAGATTAAGGAAGTGGTGAACAGAGGATGAGAGCGAATGGACAGGCGTGGAGTTTGGCAAGTCCCAGAGGGCGGTGGAGGACGGGGAAAGCTGGAGAAAACTGGTTGCCAGGTCATCTGTGGTGCCCCAACGACCCTCCTGGTTAAGGGATTGATGGTGATGATGATGATGATGAATAGTAAGCGTTAAATGAGTAGTGCCTGTCAACCATATGAAAGACACACACAATGGGGGACATGTGGCATAGTTCATTTTCCGACACTTGGTGGCGCATCGGTAGTAGTGGGCCTACACGGCCATTGACAATGCTTTGAGTTTGCCAGTACGCGCAGTGCAAAATGTTTATTTTATTCAAAATTAATAGAAATGCAGAATGCTAACCTTATAAATTTAATATAATCTATTCGTTGAATATGTTTTCTATATGTGTACCAAGCGGTTTGTCTCTAGGTGGTGTGGTTTTAGAGATATTTGACTTCTTCTGCATGAAGATTTCTCACTGCCATTGACAATGCACTGAGTTTGCCGGTACGCGCAGTGCAAAACGTCTATTTTATTCAAAATTAATAGTAAGACAGAACCCTAACCTTATAAATTTAATATAATCTATTCGTTGAATATGTTTTCTATATGTTTACCAAGCGGTTTGTCTCTAGGTGGTGTGGTTCTAGAGATATTTCACTTTTTCTGTATGAAAATTGCTCACAGCCATTGACAATGCACTGAGTTTGCCGGTACGTGCAGTGCAAAACGTTTATTTTATTCAAAATTAATAGAAATGCAGAACCCTAACCTTATAAATTTAATATAATCTATTTGTTTAATATGTTTTCTATATGTTTACCAGGCAGTTTGTCTCTAGGTTGTGGGGTTCTAGAGATATTTCACTTTTCCTGTATGAAGATTGCTCCTAGCCATTGAGTTTGCATAGTGACGGTGTACCGAATGGGCCCACTGGTTCAGTGGCGACGCCAACGGCAGGAATTTGAACTAAAAAGTCGGAGGTCCCCCATTCAGGAGGCACGAGTGTAGTAGTAGTCTGCGCTGATCTCACAAGTAGGGGGGGGGCCACATATAGAGGTAGGCATGGGTAGGGTTGTTGCATCAGGGAGCCTACGTAGGTTATTAATTCAGATGCTTGGCCAGGAATGGCAGAATTGTGGGTTCTGTCTTCGTTCTGGCCTAACCGGACAGGATGGCCAGATCGGTAAGAGCGCTGCTGGCTTCTATATGGGAGGTGACGGTTTGAATCCTGGCCGAGTTAATTTAATGGCTTGCAACATTGATACTTTAGACCACATAGCTTGATGCTTGTCATTACTGGCATATATGACGAGGACTGGTTCGCTCAGCATCAGGATAATGAGATTGAGTGGGGTATCAGGTCATGGTGCTGATGGCCTGGTATCCCATTAGTATAGGGCAGTACAATCAAGTCGCAATGAGTGTGCACTGTCACCAGTCAGGATCCGTCCTGATATGATTATAGATGTTGCTAGGACGTAAAACCTGCACAAACAAAGCAAACTAAACCCAATTGGGCAGCACTATTAAGTCGCTGTGAGTGCGCGCATCTCATAAGCCGGACCCGTCCTGATATGATTATAGATGTGGCTAGGACGTAAAACCCCCAGAAACAAAGCAAACAAAACCCAATTGGGCAGCACTATAAAGTATCCATGAGGGCGCACTGTCACAAGTCAGGACCCGTCCTGATATGAGTATGGATGTTGCTAGGATGTGAAACCCCAAAAAACAAAGCAAACAAAACCAGATCGGGCAGCACTATAAAGTCGCGATGAGTGCGCACTGTCGTAAGCCGGTACCCGTCCTGATATGATCATGCATGTGGCTAGGACGTAAAACCCCAATAAACAAAGCAAACGATTCCCAATCGGGCAGCACTATAAAGTCTCCATGTGGGTGGACTATAACAAGCCGGGACCCGTCCTGCTATGAATATATATGTTGCTAGAACCTAAAACCCCAACAAAGCAAACAAAACCCAATCGGGCAGCACTATGAAGTCGCCATGAGTGTGCACTACCCGTCCTGATATGACCTTGGATTTCGCTACATGTTGTAAAACCCCTGACTCGATCAGTGCGCATCTATGGGAGGAGAGTGTTGCAGACTGCCGCCAGGTGGCCACCACTGGTCTAGGTGTATCCACGCTCCACTAACCGACACCGCCAAAATGACAGGCTTTCTACAAGATTCTGTTGGCGATGAGGAGACAGATTGTTAAAAGACTCAGACAAATTTCAATTAGGGTTATAATATACTTTGCTTTTAGTTTGAACTAAATAATGTTATTACGAACGGTTAATTTTGAATGGGTGCTTGGTTTTTGGAGTTTACTTGTTGGCAACATCTAAGGTCATATCAGGAGGGCGTTAATTTTGGAGACCTTTGAAGTGACAATACTTTGGAGAAATTCTGAAGTGACAATTCCAACTGTATATCTCTTTGCGCATACTGAATTGCCAGACATCATATGCTCCAGCAGTGTAAATAGGGGTAAAGATCTCCGCGGATTCGCGGATTTCCGCTATTTTTTATATTTAACTATTTAATGTTAAGCATAATTCTAAGGAATCAGTATATATATATGACAACAGTAAGGTAGTTTGAATCCTGTTTTTATATGACCTTAGATGTATCTAGAACATAACACCCAAAGAGGAATGAGCTAGGCATGGGCGATAATACAGTCACAACAAAGCTAGTTAAAGCCTGACTTCCATCATGTTTCCGCAAATCCCTGAGAGTGCTAATCCTAGCGACGAAAATCTGCACTTTTGTGGAAATACGCCGGCGGTGTAATCTCGCCTTGGTTTCCGCCTTTTTTTGCTGGAGACCACTTTCATCCCTGTGTAAAGAACTATTAACTTCACCAAGTGCTGCACAGATGGTTGGTTGGTTGGTGGTGTTTTACCTCCTAGTAGCATCTAAGGTCATATCAGGACGGGTACTGACCTGCTGACTTGTGACAGTGCACACTCATGGTGACTTTATAGTGGTGCCCCACTGGGACACCAGGCTGCCAGCACCACGACTCGATATCCCACTCAGTCACATTATCCTGACACTGAGCAAAACCAGTCATTGCCCTATGGTAATAATGTCGAGTGCCTGGCTAGGAAGCGACAAGTATAGAAATTAAGTCTAAGTCATTGGTTTCACTCGAGCAGGGTTCGGACCCGTGGGTTCGAATCCCACGATCGAGAAGGAATGATGAATAAATAAATATACTAGAATCTAATCTAAGTGAGTGTCCGGGTTCCGAAAATGCGATGCCTTCACCGGACAATGCATTTTTAAAACCGCCACTCAGTGGAAGGACTGAGAATCGAACCTGAATGGCAGTGGCCTAACTGTTAGTTTCCTTCAACTGTGTGATTTAACTAATACCCCTGTCACACTATGACGTAACAAGCAAACGTAAGCCTGACGTGATCACGTTTCGTCATTACGTTGACCTACGTTGGGTTACGTTATGATGACGTCAGAATGACGTTAGACTGACTTTGAGCTACGTCATGTTACATCGTGTTACGTCGGGGCGCGTCAAAGTTTTGAACCTGTTCAAAACTTTCGACGTAAATCGAACGTAAGGGTTTACGTTCGCCGTATGTTCTGTACACGTTCGACGAACATCAATGACGTTAAACGGACGTTAGTCAAACGCTACTCACTACGTTCAACTATGTTCCACTACGTTGACCCACATTAAACCCGGTGGAAAGGTCCACGCGGCATAATGGGAACGTCAGGAGAACGTATGTTCAACATACGTTCAACGTTTCGCCACCGTATCATGACGTATGTAACATCACGTAACGTAGTTCTGGCGAGGGAATAACGTTCATAACGTTCCATGAACGTAATGATGTTGTCCTCTCTCATTGAATGACGGTATCACTACGCTTTACCGATGTTACGCTCTCGTCAACTCGCTGCATCCAAGTTCAACTTGTGCCAAAATGTGCATACTATGTCGAGAAGTTCAACGTTCTTCACGTTCTCCCTACTCTGACGTTGTTACATCGTAGTGTGACAGGGCCTTTACATACACACGTGGCCACTCATGCATATCGGTTATTATATGATAGGCGATCTGATTCAACACGCCTGACTGAGCAGTGTGCAGAGTACACTGAGGTAAAGTGTAATGCTGACTAATCAATTATAATGGAGATGCACATGATCCTGGTCACGGCACCAATCTCTTTCAACGATAAAGAAGAATACATTCCCTCATTCTTCCTTTTCATGAGCGAAATTCTTAGGTATTAGACAACCTGAGTTTTTGATTCAAAGTATATATTTGTCGGGCTAGCATTGGTGATATTTATTGCATTGTGTAGACTTTAATTTCAGAATTTACTTCACACTTCAATTCATTTATAAACTTTATATTATTATATTTATTGATATTACTATGTAAACCCTTGATGAAAATTGGTGTAAATGCCCTACTTACAAACAATTAACACTTACGTCACTGACATAAGATATATGAGCCTGTCTCAAAAGGTGATAACTCTTTCTTTTTCTGTCCATGTAACGATTGACGCAAAATAGCACAGAAACGGTTACACTGAAAACACAAGGACATTTGCTTCAAATCAATATGTATTCTATTGGGATTATGAAACACAATAAATCAGTTTATCCTGAGCAAATGCATAAGCAGATAGTATGTTGATCGTTACAATGGAGACAGTTGTGTACCAAATTACTTAGCACCTTTTGAGACAGCCTCATATATGAATAAAATTCATGTACCAAACAAAAAAAGTTTAAAGTAGTTAATGAATAGTTCGTGAAGTGGGGCCAGCCTGTCTGCCCCCCTTTTTATGCACCGTGTTAAATTTAGTGGTTTCCATGATGAGATTTTTAGTGGGTTGCTATTTTCTCATAATGCTGACGTCATCAAACAGGCAATATGTAGCTTCACATCATCAGCAAATTTCAAATTAGAGGCAAAATAATTCACTCCAAACCAATCTTTTTTCTTTGTTGTTCTTGAAGAGTTATACTGCCTAGCATGGATAAGTCTGAATAACCTTGTTTTCACCATTAGACAGTTTCTCAGTAGAAAACCCAAGCCTACACTTTTACCGACCCAAGGGATTTTAAGCACATAACCATGGTATAAGAGCAACGGGCCTTTGATGATGCTGTAAGTTATACCCAGTGGTGGAAATCCAAATTGGCAGAGGTGGGGGGGGGGGGGGCAGGAGGAATCGAACCATTGACCTTCAGATGAGGAGTCCGACCTAGAAAAAAGTCAGACACTCTAATCACTCTGCCACAGAGAACACCACTCTGCAGTAGGTTTCAATGTTTTGGGATTGAAAGTATCCTGGTGGTGATGAATATATAGGAGCTATTGTTCCTAGAGCAGGATTTGAACCCACACCTCTTGCTATTCCGGGGCAGGTGTGCTAACCATTAAACTACTTAGGCTTCCTGATTCAGTCACCCTATTCAAGCCTACCTGTTGTGTGGCTACTTTCCTGAGAGGTAAGTGCATACTTTGAGGATTCGAATGAGAAGTATGAATGAGAAGTTGTCATGGCGACAGTCCTCAGTTTTTATTGAACCATGCGAGAATGCCCTAAAGCCACTGTATAACATCCCATTTGATCCAAGACCAGACGGGGTGGCCGAATGAGTTGAACGTCCGTCTCCTGTGAAGGTAGATTGTGGGATTTGCACTCATTGATTCGAACCCTGGTCAAGCCTTAAAAATGTGTACTTGTCACTTCCTAGCCAGGCGCTCGGCATTACTAGGATAGGGCAAGGACTGGTTGGGGTAGCGTCAGGATAATGTGAGGTCATGATGCTGGTGGTGTGGTCTCCAAGTGGGGCAGCACTATAAAATCGCCATGAGTGTGCACTGACAAGTCAGTAGTCAGCCTGATATCACCTTAGATGTTGCCATGACATAAAACTCCAAGATCCAACCAACCCATTTGATCCCATTTATGTGAATTCATAGAGCCCAAGCCAGCATTGTCAAGGGAGAGGCTGCGCACCCATTAAGTTGAAAGTCCAGCAATAAACACCGTGTAAAAATATACGGATTTTCGGTAAAGAATTATATATTGACAGAGAGCATTATTATTCTTGGCTTTGGAGTGGGGAGAAGGTTATGTAATCTAAAAGCAATGGTGCTCCCACTCCTATGATGACATGATATAAACTATGTGAGATATATGTTCATGCATGATGCCTAAAGTTAATGAAGAGATGTTCTCATATATGAAGCAGTTCAAGGTTGATGAAATGTTCCTCTATATATTCATAAAGAATGCAATTGGAGAAAAAGGAAATTTTTGGTATATACATATATATATCTAATTGTAACTGTATACAACTAACTGCCCCTACCAGACCCAGGGCCAAGCACACCAGCCATACTTCATTCCTTAGAGCCACACCCTGCAGGCTGGTTTTGGGTGGCATTGCACTGACCAGTCTGTAGGGGAGTGTCTGATTGGCTGGCTGTGGGAGATCTGGTCACCTGACCCCCCTTGGCCTATCATGGCCACACAAGTCTCATTCTAATTAATTATTCAAGAAACTTCTCCAGACACTCTGGAGAGGGATCACTCTACTCCTGGCTCTTGAGTGAGACAGACCTACTTTTGAGCAGGAACCCCAGACACTCTGTCTGATGCTAGCCAAATTCACCTATTCAAATTGAGTGTATACACAGCCATAGGACTCCTGTCCCACTGCTTTTAGTATACAGACTAAGTTGATAATGAGACATAGTGTGGACAGTAGAAGGTGAGGGGTTAGGCTGATGGGTGACTGGTAGGTGAGCAGGTGTTGGTGTCATTAATTTGATTAAAGCACAACACCCTCGCTGTCTATCTGTGTGACTTGCCTTCCTTTCTTCCTTAGTATTGGTTAGTGTTGGTTGATAAGTTGGTACTATTGGTTTAGTATGACTGCATTGCAGGTGATATGAAGGGGAAGAGTATTCTAGTAGCATGGGGTGCTCAACGCAGCCGAGCATCCCTGTTATTATAACCGCATCCACGATGGATAAGAGCACAGACTTCCCATGCAGAAGGTTGGTAGTTTGAATGCCAGACGAGTCAAACCAATGACTTTCAAAATTGACACTTGTCGCTTCCTATCCTAGCGCTTGACATTAATAGGATATAGCAGGGACTGGTTAGCTCAGTATCAGGATTATATGACTGAGTGGGAAATTGGACCATGGTGCTGGTGGCCTGGTTTCCATGTGGGGCAGCGCTATGAAGTCGCCATGAGTGCGCTGTCACAAGTTGGGGCTCATCTTGATATGACCTTAGAAGTTGCCAGGGTATAAAACCCAGACAAACAACATCGTGAACAAACTACTGAGTCTAATTAATGCCGGGGATTGATTGCATTCTGGGAGTTGGCGAGATAAGGGTAGAATGGCAATCTGTGTGAGATGCGCACTTGACTGGCGGGTCTGACTGACATTGGTTTTAGCAACTAAGGGTAACTAGAATAGAATGGTAGCATCCATAACTAAACAAGTCAAAGTATTATCAAGATTGTCCTTCCAAACATTGATTCGCGACATTGTTACTGGTTTGATCCAGTTTGGTTTTTTTCTTGAAGATTTATACTGCCTATCATGGATAAGTCTGAATAGACTTGTTTTCACCATTAGACAGTTTGTCGATAGAAAGCATGAGCCTACACTTTTATCGACCCGAGCGATTTTTTAACCTCCCACACCACATGAACATGGTATGAGAGCGAACCAGCATTTGATGATGCTGTAAGTTATACACAGCGGTGGAAATCCAAATTAGCAGAGGTAGGGGCACGGGGAATCGAACCACAAACCTTCAGATTAGGAGTCCGACCTAGAAAAATGTCAGACACTCTAACCACTCTGCCACAGAGAAAACCACAGTTTAATCCAGTTTGATCCAGTTTGGTCCAGTATGATCCAGTTTGATCCAGTTTGAGCAAGTTTGGTTGACACATGTTTTGATTTCAAAGAGATACTTGGCACGAATGAATGTCTGGAATGGTGACCTGCCAAACGGCCGGCATGCTAAGCATTATGCAATGTATACCTCACACTCTGGGCGTATTCGATTAAACAAGTCGGGTCACCCGAACGACTTGTTGGTACATGCGCAGGGCCTACAACCTCGGGTTGCATTTATAAACGAATACGCTCTGGGTGGACAAAATGGTGGCTTAATCCAAAACTTAGTTTTTTTTAATAACCAATATAACTACAACAAAATAGGATTTAAAGTAATTTATGATTGCATAATTTAGTTATATTTCCATTTAATTAATCTGGGTTATTACCAAAAGAAAACTATTAAAAAACCTGTAGGAATTGTACCGGTAGATGTTAGGTACAGGACATTACCAGCACAAATGTGACGTCATCGCTGCTAGCCAACCCCAGCCAAGACGTGGGTGACTGGGGTCGGATCATTTTGCACACGGCACGTGTGATTTTAGACTCCACTCGCAGTGTTCTATTTGAAATCCTAACGACTCAGGTGACCCGAGTCGCCAGGAGCATCATAATCGAACATGACATCTGTTATCACACTTAGGATCAACGTAAAGATACTTAACACCTAGAGCATTGCTTGCATCACGTGACATCTCTTTACATCTGAAACAGAAATATAAATTCTTAACAGAAATATCGATTATTAGTCTTGAATTTATTCTCTTTAAAGAAAATTGTTTACCACTTTGAACTGATTTCAAACATATGGTCATTCTGACATATTTCTTTGGAAAAATCCTGCTGCCGCCACCTAGGCTACTCTTTCAAATAAGCAGCAAGGGGCTTTTATATGCCCTTTCCCATAGACAGGACAACACCTACCACAGCTTTTGATGAACCAGTCGTGGACCACTGGTTGTAACGGAAAATAGCCCAAACTGCAAATGGGTCCACTGAGAAGGATCGCTTCCGATGACCTACAGCTTCACAGGTGGACATGCTACCACCTGAGCTGCGTCCCTCTCCCGCATTGCGCTCTGTGAGTGAAACACTTACCTGTGTTTTGAAGTATAGTTCATTGCCCTGTGAAATACCCACCGCCATACATCTACACCACCCATGTGTACATCCTGCTACAGCCTTCCTAATGGCAGACAGTCACTCGCAGCGTTCATGGATGGCGCAGGCCCAACATCGAAATGCATGCATTCAAAGTATTTAAGACTTTCTGTTGCTAGTCTAATTCCTCTGTGTTGTGCGACTAATCTGGCATGTAATACTAATAGGCCACTGTCTTCAAAAGGCACCGCTACATTTATATATGCACTATATATATTTATATATTTATATATATATATATATATATATATGAGTCAGCCTCACGAAAACGGGCCAATCGGTGGTCAAGTGAAGATGTCGGCGTCGCAATTCTTAAAGGTGTAGTGCATTTCTTTGTTTCATATTAAATTATCCTAGAAACAAATAAGGTTGTTGTATTTTCTCGACCTTTACATTCAGGATAAATTTAAATACTTTCCAACACCTCTGTCAATGCTAAACTATAATTCTACCGATCGACACCGACATCCAATGATCGACGCCGACAACTTTAACAGATGTCGGCATCGCAATTCTTAAAGTGTCGTGCATTTCTTTGTTTTATATTAAATTATCCTAGAAACAAATCAGGTTGTTGTATTTTCTCGACCTTTACATTCAGGATAAATTTTAAGACTTTCCAACACCTCTGTCAATGCTAAATTATAATTATACCGATCGACGCCGACATCCATGCTTGACGCCGACAACTTCCACCAATTGGTCTCTTTTTGTGATCCTGACCCATATATATAGTGCATATATATATATATTGCATGGTGTATATGTAGCCTACATATACTATGTAACACCATATAACTGTATATAATATCATATTGTATATAGTGTTTATATATTGTTCATATAGGTATATATATATAATTTATATAGCCTCCGACTGTGTCTCTGCCGCTGTCTCCGCCTCTATTTCCACCACTGGCTCCTCCACTGACTCTGCCTCTGCCTCCGCCCCTCCCTCTTCCTCTCTTTCTACCCCTCCCTCCCCCTCACTCTCCCAAGCATGGAAGGATGCCAGCATTGTAACCATCTACAAGAAAGGTGATTGAACAGACTGTGGGAACTATACAGGAATCTCTCTTCTTTCCATAGCAGGCAAGATCTTCGCCAGGATGCTCCTCAACAGACTATCTATTCACATAACACCTGATGTAGTTCCGGAGACACAGTGTGGCTTCAGAGGTAACCGGAGCAACGTGGATATGATATTTTGTCTCCGACAGCTACAAGAAAAGTGCATTGAGCAGGACCGACCACTGTACATTGTTGATTTCACTAAGGCTTTCGATACAGTCGGGAGGACCTGGCTATGGCATCTACTGAGGAAGTATGGATGCCCAGAGAAGTTCACAACTATGATTGACGCTCTACATGAGGGAATGATGGCTAATGTTAGTGTTCGAGCGAAAGTCTCGGAATCGTTTGGGGTTACCAATGGGGTCAAGCAAGGTTGTGTACTGGCCCCCACGCTCTTCTCCATCTTCCTATCAGCAATGCTCGACAAAGCTTTCTGAGGCATGGGGAATGGCGTCTATATACAGTCCAGACAGAGCGCTGACCTATTCAACGTCGCACACTTCAGAGCAAAGACCAAGACTACTCGGATACTGGTGAGAGAGCTGCTATTCGCAGATGACAGTACACTGGTTGTCCACTCTGCTGAAGAGATCCAGAAAATAGTGGACGCTTTCTCGGATGCATCAAAGAAGTTCTGCCTGAAGATTAACATCAAGAAGATGGAGGTGCTGTACCAACCCAACTCTACAAGAACCCGAGAGGAGGATATCACAGTTGACGGAAACAAGCTGAACTCTGTTCCGGAATTCACCTACCTCAGAAGCACTGTATCAAGTGATGCTGAAATACAGAGGAGGATGGCCAAGGCTAGCACATCTTTCGGCCGACTACGCCATGCAATCGTGCTCTCCACCCTACTATACGGAGCCAAGGCCTGGAGAGTGTACAGATGACAGGTGAAAAAGCTGCATACCTTCATGATGCGATATCTGTGTTCGATCATGAGGCTAACCTGGAAGGACAAAGTGACAAATAAGGAAATACTTGAACGGACAGTGCTGCCCTCTATGGAAGATCTTCTGATAAAAAAGAATCTCCAGTGGACTGGACACCTGATGAGGATGTCATCAGACAGGCTACCAAAGCAGATCCTCTACTCTCAACTGTCTTCTGGTTACAGAAAGAGAGGGCACCCTCGTCTCCGATTCAAGGATACCATCAAGAGAAACCTGAAGCTGAGAGACATTAATTCTGACTCATGGACATCACTCTCACAGCAGAGAGATAAATGGAGAGCGACAGTCAAGTAATGAAAGCAGTCTTTGTCGCATCACGACCGACAGCATGATGATGATGATGAAATAGCCTCCGACTATTTCTCCGCCTGTCTTCACCTCTATTTCCACCTCTCTCTCCTCCACCGACTCTGCCTCTGCCTCTGCTCCTCCCTCTTCCTCTCTTTCTCCCCCTCCCTCCCCCTCACTCTCCATTATTCTCTTTAAAGAAAATAGTTGAAATTGCTTCTCTAAGGCGATAGCACTCTTTGAACTGATTTAAATCAATCACTGGAACCCTGATTGGCAATCACTGGTACCTCCCTCTCCCGCTCTGTCTCCACCTCCCTCTCTCCCTCCCTCTCCCCCTCTCTCCCTCACTCTCCCGCTCCTTCTCCCCCTTCCCATCCTTCTCCCACTCCAACTTTATCTCCCTTTCCCTCTCCTTCTCCCACTCCCCCTCCCCTCTCTCCCATTCCCACACTCTCCACTCACCCTCTCACCGCCATCCCTCTCCCCCACCCCCACTCTCTCCCCTCTCCCACTCCCACTCCCACCCCTCTCCCACTCCCAGCCGCACATCCCCACCCCACCCCCCATGTTGCCACAATTGCACTCCCTCCACCACCGGCGGACGCCGCCACCTTCGCCGATGGTGAACATCTCTGCTCCCGGCGGGTCGCGGCGTCTGAACTTGAACGCTGGGAAATAATATCCCCCACGATGTCGCGACGCCCGCCTGCAGCGCCCGCGGTCAGTGGGCGCGTCCGCTGACGTCGTGCTCAATGTGGCCCCTCATTTCCGGCCGTTGATGAGCATGCTTTCTGGTGGCAGGCCTGTCCATACTGGTGTGGCGTTGCACCCGAAGCTTCTCCCCCGGCGGTAACCAGCGTCAGCCCCAATGAGATTACGCTCCCTCCCTAACCCGTAAACAGGCGCGCACCCCCATGTTGCCACACTCACACACGCTCACACACGCTCACACACGCTCACACTCAAACACTCACACTTGTAAATCAACACATTCACACACTCACACATCCACACACACACACTTACAGACCCACTCACCCTCACTCACCGTTATTCTCACTATCAGTCACACACTCACACACGCTCACACTGAAACACTCACGCACACACTCACGCTTGTAAATCAACACATTCACACATTCACACATCCACACACACACACTTACAGACTCACTCACCGTTATTCTCACTATCAGTCACACACTCACACACGCTCACACACGCTCACACACACTCACACTGAAACACTCACGCACACACTCACACTTGTAAATCAACACATTCACACACTCACACATCCACACACACACACACTCACAAAGCCACTCACCCTCACTCACTGTCACTTTCACTATCAGTCAAACACTGACACACACACACTCACAGACACACTCGTACTGATATATCCACACTTTCACTCACTCACTCACTCACTCACTCACTCACTCACTGATACACACACTTACATGCACTCACTCACACTCTCACTCACTCACTCACTCACTCACTGTCACACTCACCCTCACGCACTGTCACACTCACATTCACTCACTGTCACACTCACACTCACTCACTGTCACTCACTCACTGTCACACTTACAGTCACTCAATATCACTTATTCTCATTCTCATTCACATTTTCACTCCCACTCACTCACTCCCTGTCACACACCCACCCCCCTACCCCACCACCCGGAATCTAATCTGTCCCACATCAACAGTGTTGTGTTCGGCAGGAGTCTGTGATCAGGGTAATCATGGCGTGCTCATGGGTGTGAAATATCTGGATTAAAAAACAACATTCTTTAAATTCTTTAAATAAGAAAAGAATTGAGCAAGAGTACAGTTCACCCAGGATACATCATCTGTTCTGGGCCACGTTCAGGGTACTCCCCTGAGACGTCTTGGGGAAATCCCTGACATCATGCTAGTCTGAACGGTAAAAGCAGTCTGTCGCCTCAAAAATGGCCGGCCCCCATATGTGGCACCCATTTTGCAATGGAAAAGAAGAGCTCTGATTGGCTGAAACTACTGAATACGGCAGCCATTTTCGAGGCACTTTTTATCTTCTCTTTGAAAAGGGAGCCGTCTCTGAGACGTCTGAGAGACGCGCCCTGAATGCAAAGAAGCCAAAAGGCTTCTCAGAGACATCTCAGAGACATCTAAGAGGCATACCCTCAACGCGGCTCAGGTCTTGTAATGGTCGTGGAAACTCTAGAAGGTTGAAAATATTTATCGCAGAATGTGACATTGTCAGAGATGTTCAGACCTTATTGGGTTCGGTGGTTGTTGGAGTTCATCTGCATTCAATCATGAGGCTAACCTGGAAGGACAAAGTGACAAATAAGGAAATACTCAAACGGACAGGGTTGCCCTCTATGGAAGATCTTTTGATCAAAAAGAATCTCCGGTGAACTGGACACCTCATGACGATTTCATCAGACAGGCTACCAAAGCAGATCCTCTATTCTCAACTGTCTTCTGGTTACAGAAAGACATGACCTGATATCCCACTCAGTCACATTATCCTGACATTGAGCCAACCAGTTATTGCCATATCCTAATAATGCTGAGTGCCTGGCTAGGAAGCGACAAATTAAAATTTTGTAAGTGGTTGGTTTGACTCGACCAGGGGTCGAACCCCACGATGTACCAAAACGGGAAGCACCTTATTGGGTGATGGAGGGGTTCTGGACTGTAGGTTGATGGTCAGCAAAACCACAGTATTAAAAATATAACATCTTAATTGATATGTCCCCCAAGAATGACCTTTCTAGTCTCGTCATAACTCAGGCTCCTGCGATCTTCATTCATTATATATATGGGCATGTGATCTGTGGTGACGTCACGATGTGTACTGCTACATCATTCTAAGCGCTGCACCGCTCCCCGAGCGTACTACCATAGCTGTAACAGGGAGTGTTAGTGTCGGGGATTGGTCAGCTATTTATAGAACAGCGTAGTTCCCTCACCAGTCGTCAGGTGGCCAACCTCCCCCCCCCCCCCACCCGCCACCTCCCCCCCACCCCCACCCCCCGAGCATGGTATTTATGAGCCAGTGACAAACGCATGCCTATGGGGTCAGTCCATTATCAGTCTCTATCAGTGTCTTAGCGCTCGGGGCTGAGAGGGGGGGGGGGAGGTAAAGGTCTATACAAACACTCCGGTGTTTGTCTTATTTGTATTGGTCCTGTAGTTTGAGTAGGGATATATGGTGAGTGGGACATAGCTCAGGCAGTAGCGTGTCCACCTGTGAAAGTGTCGGTCATCTGATCGATCCTGCTCAGTGGACACATTTGCAGTTTGGGCTATTTTCCGTTCCAACCAGTGGTCCACAACTGGTTCATCAAAGGCTGTGGTATGTGGTGTCTTGTCTGTGGGAAAGTGCATTTAAAAGACCCTTCGCTGCTTATTGGAAAGAGTAGCCTATGTGGCGACAGCGGGTTTCCTGTGAAGAAATATGTCAGAATGATCATATGTTTGAGGTCCAATAGCCGATGGTAAAAATCAATGTGCTCTACAGGCGTCGTTAAAGTAAAAAACTTTGAGTAGGGATAATCAACCTCATCACGGTATTGTCACATGGAGCCTTCCTCTAAAGCAAATCCCCAATTATTTGATTGATTTTTGGCAATCTTCAATTAGTCTGAATAAACATCAATATTAAGTAGATCGATTGATTGCTTTACACCCCAAGACTGATACCTACCTTCTTATGTCGGTACCCCACAACCAGCCTGGTGGCTTTATAGTTATGCCTTCCCAGGCTAACTGCCGTGGATAGCGTCGGAAGTGCATCGAAAATCTGTACCAGTGTATGCTGAGCATTTAAAGTGGCATAGGTCGATGAAAACATTACAATTTTGGAAACCAATACACTTATTTAGATTTGCTCCTAGATATCCAACTTAGATACTGGTGGAATCATTAAGCATTTGTTGCTGCATAGAATAATCTACTAAATAGATTTAACAGAAACCTGTTTTTGCTGAAGCCAATGGTGTCAGAATTTTGTGATGTATGCCAAAGTAAATTTCGCAATGTTTTCACTTCAAATATCTGAAAAGTTAACCATTCCTAATAAAAGTTGCTTCAAACTAAATTCTTGAAGAGTTATACTGCCTATCATGGATAAGTCTGAATAGTCTTGTTTTCACCATTAGACAGTTGATCGATAGAAAGCCTGAGTCTACATTTTTACCGACCCAAGCGATTTTTAACCTCTCACACCACATAGACATCATATAAAAGGCAACTGACTTTTAAGCACTCTGTAAGTTATACCCAGCGGTGGAAATCCAAATTGGCAGAGGTGATGGCATGGGAAATCGAACCAGTGACCTTCAGATTAGGAGTCTGACCTAGAAAAAGGTCAGACACCCTAGCAATCAACCTAATGTATGTGTCTTAAAAAAATGGCAGAGACTCAAAACCATCAGATATAATAGTGCCATCAGATATAATAGTGCAACTGTATGTACAGTACTAAGCTAGTGAATCAGCATGTGGCAGCTTGTAAAGCACTGATGACAATTCCGCTAGTCGCAGGTACTCAGGTAAGGGGGGCGTGAGGGGAGGGAGGGGGAGAGGGGGGGGAGTTGGGAGAGAGGAGGTGAAGAGGGAGGTGGGATGAGGGAAGTGGAAGAGGGAGGTGCGATGGGGAGGTGGGAGAGGGAGGAGTGGGAGAGGGAGTGCGATGGGAGGTGGGAGAGGGAGGGTGGGAGAGGGAGGTGAGATGGAGGAGGTGGGAGAGGGAGAGTGGGAAGGAGTGCGATGGGGAGGTGGGAGAGGAGGAGTGGGAGAGGAGGTGCGATGGGGAGGTGGAGAGGGAGGAGTGGAGAGGAGGGTGCGATGGGGAGGTGGAGAGGGAGGATGGGAGAGGAGGTGAGATGGAGGAGTGGGGGAGGGAGAGGTGTGGGAGAGGGAGCTGAGATGGGGAGGTGGGAGAGGGAGGTGTGGGAGAGGGAGGTGCGATGGGGAGGTGGGAGAGGGAGGAGTGGGAGAGGGAGGTGCGATGGGGAGGTGGGAGAGGGAGGTGTGGGAGAGGGAGGTGAGATGGGGGAGGTGGGAGAGGGAGGTGTGGGAGAGGGAGTGAGATGGGGAGGTGGGAGAGGAGGTGTGGGAGGGTGGGAGAGGGAGGTGGGATGAGAGTGGAGAGGGAGGTGGGGAGAGGGAGGTGAATGGGGGAGGTGGAAGGGAGGGATGTGGGGAAGGAGGTGGGAGAGGGAGGTAGATGGGGGGGGTGGGAGGAGAGGGAGGGGTGGGGGAGGTGAGAAGGGAGTGGGAGAGGGAGGTGAGGAGAAGGGAGGTGAGATGGGAGGTGGGAGAGGGAGGTGTGGGAGAGGGAGGTGAGATGGGGGAGGTGGGAGAGGGAGGTGTGGGAGAGGGAGGTGAGATGGGGGAGGTGGGGAGAGGAAGGTATAATGGGTGAGGTGGGATGGCGGGGGTAGGAAGGGAAGGTGAGGGTGTGCGGGTGTGGGTGTGTGGGTGGGGGGTGGGGGTGGGAGGGTGGGGGTGGGGGAGCGGCGCACATGGGAAAGGAGGTGGGGAGAGGAGCAGGTACTCTCTATGCAAACGCTGGGTTCATTCTCTGGAGTTCCCTGACAATAATCAACTGAAACAAATTTAGCGAACAAGCACATCCTACACAGAAAATACCGGAGTTTCCATTATGACGTGAATGAATCCCAAAATTTGGGTTTTCATTTTGTTTTAAATAGTTTGCACCCATAACAAATAACAGCAAGCAATGACAACAATAATGGACAAGAGCAGAGATGGTTTGTTAGTAAACCAAGCCGACCATAAGGTAAACGCGCGTCTGGAGGTGTGTGTGTATGGGGGGGGGGGCGCAGTGTGACTAATGGGTTCCCATGGTGACGCGCAAATTACCTGCATGGCCTGGATTGGGGACAGAAGATTTTGCTTCGTTCTCTTTTTCTTTTTTTACGTCCTAGCAACATCTAAGGTCATATAAAGACTGGTAGCGACTTGTGACAGTTTGCACTCATGGTGACTTTATAGTGCTGCCCCACTGCGAGACCTGGCCACCAGCACCATGACCTGATATCTCACTCAGTCACATTATCCTGACACTAAGCCAACCAGTGCTTTCCCTATCCTAATAATGCCGAGCACCTGGCTAGGAAGCGACAGTTGTTAGTCCTTGGTTTGACTCGACCAGGGTTTCAGCCCACAAACCAATGGGTTTGGATCCCCCTATAAAAACACGGATGCTCTGCCGCTGTGAGCATCCTATGTAATTACAAAACTCTCCCCCTTCATTTAACCTGTGATGCAATCAGCCTAATCAATTTAACCATGTCTGGAAAGAGGAAGGAAAACTAGTCACAAAGATGAACAGTGAATAAGTTGTGCTTTATTGGCAGCAACTCCTGTCATCCCCCTTACATGTGACCTAGCACCTGTACTCCTCATATACTGCCCACACTATGTCTCATTGTCACTTTAGCCTGTATATTGAAACAGTGCCCACAACCCATGGGACAGGAGTCCTATGGCTGTGGATACACTCAATTTGAATAGCTGAATTTGGATAGCATCAGACAGAGTGTCTGGGGTCCTGCTCTAGAGTAGGTCTGTCTCACTCAAGAGCCAGGATGAGAGTGATTTTCCTTCAGTGTGTCTGAAGCAAACTTCTTGAATAATTCATTAGCTGAGACTAGTGTGTGGTCAGGATAGGCCAAGGGAGTCAGGTGACCGGACATTCCCCAGCCAGCCAATGAGACACTCCCCACAGACTGGGTGGGTGACCACCCCATTAGGGGCTGTCACTCAAACCAGCTGCAGGTGGTGTACTCTATACATATGCAAATTAGGCAGGTGGGTCAGTCGGTGGTCCTGGGTGGACAGGATGTTGCAAACAGTTACAGATATGTATATAGATAAAGATAGTAAAATCATTCTTTTCCTCCTTTGTATTCTTTATGAACACATAGAGAACATTTCAACCATCATGTACTGTTTCTTGCAAAGGAACTCTTTTCATTAACTCCAAACATCATATATAACAGATAGTTTACATCATTCAGCATCATGTACATTTCCATCAACTCCACTCATAATATATAACATATAGTTTACCTCACTCAGCCTCATGTACAATGGGAGTGGGATTCTATTGATTTTAGTTACTTTTAGTTTACATAACTTAAGTCCCACTCCGACATCCAAGAATAATAATGCTCTCTGCCAATATATAATTCTCAACCGAAAATCCGTATATTTTTACACCCCGATCTCCCAAAGCTCAACTCATTCGGCCATCCCGTCTGGTATGGGGACAGAAGACGCTGGCTGTCCCCAAAGATGCGGGGGACTTGGTGGGTGTCCCTTTGGAACAAAAATCTAAGTGCAGGGTCACTTAATTGACGAGCACTACTACGCAGAAGTCGCCCGCCCCCCACCTCTACATTGTTTGTGATTGTTTTGCGTCCTAGCACCATCTGAGGCCATATCAGGACAGGTACCGACTTTTGACAGTGCCCACAAATGATATTAATGCATTATTGATATTTATAATATAATTAAGTATCCAACATATATACAGTAAAACCTCTCTAACCGACTACCTCAACAGATCGACCACTCCCCTATATTGATCGCTGTATTTGGTTCCCACACGATTGCCAATACAATACCATTGAAACGATAACAAAAACTCCCTAAACCCGCCACCTCACTAAATTGACCATTTAAAGTCTGTCACATGTTTGGTCGAATTACGTTTGACTGTATATACATATATGTATATAGTATGCATATTATACAATATATATATCAAGATAGATATCTATAATTATATCTATAATAGATGACGCAAGAGGAGCCCGCCTGGCAGTTAACCCGACAGCAGGGAAGGGGGGGGGGGGGGTACAGAGGAAATATAGGGTGTACAGAGGAAATATAGGGTGTACATGTTACCCTTGTATTTATACTCGTATAATGCACTATACATATATATATAATTAATTATGTGAATATAAACAAAGGTTTTCGTTATGTCCTATTTCACCGAACCTCCCGTTCCGGTGATCCAGACTGCTGGAGCCGCCCCATATATATATACCCACATGTTTATAGTATTAATATTATACAATGTATATATTAAGATATATATATACTTATATGTGTATATATATATATTTATCTTAAAATTGATATCTATATGTAATGCATTATGTGAATATAAATAAAGTTGATATGTCCTATTTCGCCGACCCATCCCTATCCCCATTCCGGCGATCCATACTGCTTGCGCTGCCTGGCGTCAATAGCTACCAACACATCAATCAATCAATCAATAGGATACAGCTATAATAGGCCTTGGACCTGTTAGCTGCTCTTAATTAATAGAAATGGAGACAGTTCTTCACATGTGGTCGATCGTAGCAACTGTCACTGGCTCCAAGATATATGTAATGCTTGACCAGTATGCATCCAGTCGGGACTTGAAACAGTTCACTGACTCTGCTGCTACGACTCATGACTCATCATGCCCAGACTATTCTCCCAGTCGTGATAGAGGAAGAGTTCAGGTGTAAAACCCCGGAAACGCCGATCCAAATATTTACATAAACATTGGTAATTTCAACCCTTCAAAAGGTTCATTTTTTTTACAATTACCTTCAAGTAAACAATTTGAATTTCACTTCAAATTTTGGATTGGCGTTTAAGGGTTTTGCGCCTGAACTCTTCATATCTGTGAGTGTGAGCAGACCGATATTCTGTTAGTTGCCTCACATCAGTTGGACATTAGTGACGGCAGACGACAGGCAGCTCTGCCCCCTTCTTTAACTGTGAGCTCACCCCCCTCCCCCCTCCACCGCCCCGCCCCCTGGAGGGATAATGCATGGCGGCGGTGGTCAGAGTGCTTGGTGTTGTCCATTGTCGTCTGCTATTTATTTCAAGCACCCACCCTGGCCTCACCCTCCCAATAGTTCCTTCCCGCCAACATTGGGAGTCCCCATTCCTCACACCAATGTATAAATAGATTTATATACTACAAAACAAGTCAATAGTCAAGACGTCTTGATTTACTAACACAAACATACCCCAACTAACATCCAAATCCTACTGCGTACAAAACAACATAATGAATAAAACAGTATCTGATCACTTTGATCTAAGACTAACTCATCATCATCATCATCATCATCATGCTGTCGGTTGCGATGCGACAAAGACTGCTTTCATTACTTGACTGCCACTCTCCATTTAGCTCTCTGCTGTGAGAGTGATGTCCATGAGTCAGTCTTAATGTCTCTCAGCTTCAGGTTTCTCTTGATGGTATCCTTGAACCGGAGACGAGGGCACCCTCTCTTTCTGTAACCAGAAGACAGTTGAGAGTAGAGGATCTGCTTTGGTAACATTTCATGAAAGCTGCCTGCAAAAGTGTTGAATTGCTGCTGGCTTTTGCAAGTTACCAGCGGGACTCTCACGGGGAGCAAATAGAGGTTTCACACCGGCAAGAACACGCGCAAAACTATTTGTCCCTGCAGTGGCTGGTCGGGAGATGTTGGGAGTTCCATACATCAACCGCCCTTGATGCTGCCACAGTGACATGGTTTCTGTTCAGGGTTTGCTCCCTTAGCCTTCGGTTCTGTCAAGAACCTGTACCACAAGGCAGTGGTTTACAACTCTGCAGGGCAGGGGCTTCAAACTCCCTGAGGTATTGCAATAC
Organism: Branchipolynoe longqiensis; assembly: GCA_030323885.1. Classification (NCBI taxonomy): domain Eukaryota; kingdom Metazoa; phylum Annelida; class Polychaeta; order Phyllodocida; family Polynoidae; genus Branchipolynoe; species Branchipolynoe longqiensis. The sequence goes on along the minus strand of CM059188.1, from coordinate 13,215,178 downwards.
CTGCAATACTTGCATACCCGCTAAGACTAACTAAAGGTACCAGTATATACCTGAATTGGAAAACCTTTTATATTATTTATATTTTTCTGGATAGGAACAACGAACACATATATGTAGTTGGACGAGATAATACTCGGGCTGGTACCTGTAAAGGCCCCTCCGTTTAATCAATCAGTTCAATTCATCAATTCAATTCAATCAAATAATCACTCAAAAGTCTAAATTCCGACCGACTGGTGGCCAAATAGTAGCAGTGCCGCCCAAAGTAGCCTCCCCCGGGAAGCTTCCTCCTGATTGGAGGATAGCCAGCAGCTTGCTGGAGCAGCAGCCGGTGAAATCCAGGCGGCACAGCTCCCACCAGCCCACCAGCCCACCAGCCCACCGGTGGTGGGTAGAAGGAGGGCCTGCAGCCTAAATAATATGTGCATAACTAGTTATACTGTACATATATCTAAAATGATTTAATGTACCTCATACTCATTACTTACTGCATCGTGTAGACTTTAATTTCAGAATCTACTTCACATTTCAAGATACTATCATCATCATCATCATCATGCTGTCGGTTGCGATGCGACAAAGACTGCTTTCATTACTTGACTGCCACTCTCCATTTAGCTCTTTGCTGTGAGAGTTGTGTCCATGAGGCGGTCTTAATGTCTCTCAGCTTCAGGTTTCTCTTGATGGTATCCTTGAACCGGAGACGAGGGTGCCCTCTCTTTCTGTAGCCAGAAGACAGTTGAGAATAGAGGATCTGCTTTGGTAGCCTGTCTGATGACATCCTCATGAGATGTCCAGTCCACCGGAGATTCAAGCAGCGCGGTCCTTGGTAACCCGGGCGACGACCGAGCCGGTATGGTGTTTTGTGCAGTTGTACATTTCATGAAAGCTGCCTGCAAAAGTGTTGAAGTGCTGCTGGCTTTTGCAAGTTACCAGCGGCACTCTCTCGGGGAGCAAATAGAGGTTTCACACCGGCAAGAACATGTCAAGACAGGCGCAAAACTATTTGTCCCTGCAGTGGCTGGTCGGGAGATGTTGGGAGTTCCATACATCAACCGCCCTTAATGCTGCCATAGTGACATGGTTTTCTGTTTAGGGTTTGCTCCCTTAGCCTTCGGTTCTGTCAAGAACCTATACCACAAGGCAGTGGTTTACAACTCTGCAAGGCAGGGGCGTCAAACTCCCTGAGGTATTGCTATACCTGCATACACATGACCTATCAGCATCATAACGTGAGGTGAATGGAAGGGCTTGTAAATAAAGAAGTTAGAAAGGCACCTACTCACCGTGTCCACATCGGTCAGTACATTACTTAGGGTCCAGAAAGTGGGCCAGTTGGCTTGATGCAGCTGCCAACTCCTCATTCCCTCTACAGGAGATGCCACTTCACGATAAAGAATAATTGGGAAGTGTTTGCTTCAGCAGAGGTTGTCCCGGACCCTCCACACAAAGTTCAGCACCGGCTCCTGTTCTACAATGCTGAGGTCAATGGCAGAGTATGTTCCATAGCCAGGATGCAAATATGTGTACGAACCATCATTCAATACACACAGAGCATCACCAACCACAAAATCCTTAATTCTCTTGCCTTTAGTGTTCCCATTGTTCCCCCTCCCCCTTAGTGGGTTGTGGCCGGTAAAGGCATCCATAAGTAAATATGGGGATGGTAACTGGTCCACAAGGGCATCCAGTTCTTCTAAAGTGAGAATGGAGCTCGGAGGAATGTAAATGGAAAAGAAAGTTAGTCTTATCTAGCGTCAGACAAACAGCTACAGCCTGTAGTGTTGTGTCTAACGCCACTGGTGTACATACCATATCACACCTGACGTAGATGGAGGAGCCGCCGGTGTGTGCTTGTTATAAATGGTGTAACCCTTAAGACAACAACTCTCAGAAGCTTTAATATAAGTTTCTTGTATGCAAACGGCAAGAAGATTGAGCTAACTCTTCGATGTTGAATTAAAGATCCACATGTCACTATCTGAAACTGATAATGGGACTGCACTCAAGTGAAAGTATTGGACACCCATTATCATTATACCATGAAAACAACAAAATTGTGTAAATACCAAGATACATTTAACACTTACCGCCGGAAGACCATTGCTATGATGCTGATAAAAGATGTTTGTTTGTTTGTTGTTGTTTTACGGCCTAGCAACATCTAAGGTCATATGAGGACGGGTACCGACTTGTGACAGTGCACACTCATGGCGACTTTATAGTGCTGTCCCACTGGGAAACCAGGCCGCCAGCACCATGACCTGATATCCCACTCAGTCACATTATCTGACACTGAGCCAACCAGTCCCTGCCCTATCCTATTCATGCCGAGCGCCTGGCTAGGAAGCGACAAATATCAATTGTTACATCATTGGTTTGACTGTCCCACTGGGAAACCAGGCCGCTGGCACCGTGACCTGATATCCCACTCAGTCACATTATCCTGACACTGAGCCAACCAGTCCCTGCGCTATCCTATTCATGCCGAGTGCCTGGCTACGAAGCGACAAGTATCAATTGTTCCGTCATTGGTTTGACTCGACCAGGGTTCGCTGATAAAAGATGTATATGAATCAAATTCATTTACCCCCCTCCCCCCCCCTCCCCCCAAAATATTATGGTTCGCTGAAGCTGAGCCGATACTATTACTACTGATATCGGGGAATTTGTTTCAAAGTTGTGAGCATCATACCCAAATAACAGCGCTCCGAGATTTAGTATGCATGATCTGTTAATTCTGCTTGCAAAAATGATGTGTGCAAATTGTAACCAGGCAACATTCCGCGATATCTAAAGATTTCACGCATTTGTGACATTTCATTCATTGTGCTCAGAATGTTACTTTTTTTTTTTTTTTTTTGTGTGTGCTCCATTAGTTGTTTAAGCAGTGGAAATTTCAGTCATAGACGACTGGTCTTCCTCATTCCACTGCTGGTCGATAGAAAGCCTGAGCCTACACTTTTACCGACCCAAGGGATTTTTAACCTCACACACCACATAGACATGGTATGAGAGCAACCGGCCTTTGATGAGGCTGTAAGTTATACACAGCAGTGGAAATCCAAATTGGCAGAGCTGGGGGCACGGGGGCACTATCGCTTCATAATTATATCCATATAACAGCGTTATACTTTAAATGAATTCTGTGTTATATAATCGATTATGCGACTGATAAAAATGTTGGTTCTGACGCCATTTAATTCATTCTGGAAGTTTGCCATGTGACACTAACACTGCCACCCCATGTTCAAATTGGGTAAATTTGGGACAAGATCTGAGTGGATCGTGGTCTGTGAAATATATGTTACCTTGTTGGTCGGGGGGGGGGGGCAGGAAGGGGTTCTCACAGATACAATAAGTACAGTAAAACCTCTGTAAATCGACCGACCTTGGGACCGACTTTAAGTGGTAGATTTATGGCAGTAGTCGGTTTAGGGAGTTAGAATATGGTTATAATAGTATTGTTGGCGCGCAAATAAAGCGATCGATATAAGGGGGTGGTCGATCTGTGGAGGTGGTGTTTTAGGAAGAATTTACTATAACTCTTTTATATTAGGGATTCTTTTGCAGAAACTGTCCACGAGCCGCTTGTAAAATGGGCCCGAAGCACTGACATTACTCGATGTTACTTGTAACATTTTTAGTGTGGGGCCTTTCCTTAATGCAACACTTAACACCCATTCCATCATTCATCTCGCCCACAAAGCAATCTCATAAACACTAATCTACTGAACTCGTTAATTCGTCACAAGTGGTTATCACTTATCGAGTCATTTTGAATTCACGCTACTACTGAAGTTAATTCAATTATATACAATATGTAGATCGAGGTTCTATCTGAGGTGAAGGAGAAACAAGGAGGACTCCCATGGGTTGAGTGTCTTTATTTCCTCTTGACATGGAAGAAATTGCCGTACTTACTTATTTACGCCTACCGCCCAACTTTGGGCATAGGCCACGAACAAGGGCTCTCCACTTATCCCGGTCCTGGGCCATCTTCTCCAGCTGTCTCCATGTATGGCCAGACCTCTTCAAATCTGCCTCCAGGTCACGGCGACAACTGTTTCTTGGCCTGCCTCTCTTCCTTTCCCCTGTGGATTCCAGGAGAAATTGCAGTATTGTCAATAAATCCACAACTTTTTTGAGCAAGTGAATAGTTAGTTATTGGGGTGGTTTGTGACCTAGCGGTCACTGGCTGCAGAACTGCAGCATTGATAAACGGCGCCATTAAAACGGCCCATTTTTGGTGGTTTGTGTTTTTTCTTCTTTCTTCGTCCTTGCAGCTTTTGGGGTGGTAGGGGGGTGGGGCGCTCTTTGCGGCGTCTTGTGCGGTGGTGGCGTGGTGCGGCGGTGGCCTGGCAGCTGGCAATACATTCTTAGGGCCCACGGTCCTGTACCTCGACCGGAGAGCAAAGCTGGACAAGTGAATAGGCCACAGTTGCCACATAAGTACCTGGATCTGGCGGTGGTGGCGCCACCATAGCCAGCAGTCTCGAGCAAAAGCATTGACGATTTCGCATTGGTCAAGTAATGAAATAAATGTGTATAATTAATAGATAATAAATAAATACCTCCAGCCGAAGATTTATACACGTATATATGAATATACCCACTATATATATCCTTTATATTATCCCAGGATTACTCTAATTGAGCATGCGCAACAACAGTGTTACTGCCACATCGTAAGCATAGGTGGCGCTAGCAGTTTACATATGGCGGCCTGAATGAAATAAATGGGATGAGAAATTCTCGGCCATTACGCACCGGGTTTTCAAACTTGTAACCGGCTAGGCAATTATCCTAGCCAAGGTCTAGTATTAAACTGATCAACCCATACTTATGTTGTGTCTTATGTTCTAGAGTGTATCCTAACTTTATATAGATAAAATTGTGAAGCGATCATAAATTGCTGAGTAAATGGAATGTCACAGATCTATGCGCCAGGGCTTAGATACTGTAGCATGTCGCCTGGTTATGCGCCTCGCTATCACAGGCAGAATTAAATGACCGTCCATGCTCGAACCATTTACCCGTTTGAGTTTTAGCCTTCTTTGCCTCCTTGGTCTTAGTTGAAATCTGTATTAGTTGTGATGTTAATATATGCTGTATAAGAATTATTCGAGTATAATAACCCGGAATATCCCTTCTTTTCCTCATCGCTCACTCAGCCCCGTGGACTGTGGGAGTCTCTCATAGTCATCTACTGCTCCAGCCTCCCCACCTCAGCTCCGATGGTGGCGCCACCACCCCTTAATACTGTAACCACCACTCACTGTGCGGCTGTACAGGTTTCACATGTATACTTAGTGTGGTTGATTCTACAACCATGTCTTAAAAATCACCAAAAATAGAAGAAACTTTGCTTATCAATTGAAAAACGTCAGTTTGTGACCTTTTACAGCAACAAAATGTCAAGTTAATGTTTAGAGTACCTTAATTATTGCTTAATCACCAAAAGCGTTATATCAAACATAAATTATATGTAATACACACACATACATATATATCCTGGTCGAGTCAAACCAACGACTTAAAAAATTGATACTTGTCACTTCCTAGCCAGGCGCTCAACATTATTAGGATAGGGCAAGGACTAGTTCGCTCAGTGTCAGAATAATGTGACTGAGTGGGATATTAGGTTATCGTGCTGGAGGCCTGGTTTCCCAGTGGAGCACTGTCACAAGTCGGTACCCATCCTGGTATGACCTTAGATGTTGCTAGGACGTAAAAGAACAAACAAACAAACAAACCATTCACTCCCTATTGACGGGGCAGGATGGGATAATCAGAAAGAGCGCTAGCTGGTTTCCAGTGTGGCGGGTTGCGAGTCCGAACACCAGCCGAGTCAAACCAATGACCTACAAAATTGATACTTCTCACTACATAGCCTAGCACTCGGCATTAATAGGATAGGGCTCAGAATCAGGATATAAGGTGATTGAATGGATAGCGGGTCATGGCAGCGGTGTCCCTGTCTCCCAGTGGGGCAGCACTATAAAGTCATCATGAGCAGATGAGTGTGCATTCTTGCTTGCTGGTCAATGTCCACCCAAATATGACCTTGAAGAGTTGGTCACGTGATTTTATCATGTGAATATTGAGTGTATCTTAATGAAAGATCGCGGATAGTTTTTTGCTTGAACCCAGTACACAAGGATTGATCTGCCGAACACCCAATAGACTGATTACCCATGGCTATTATTAGTAGTTTGGTGACATCACACAGGATGGTCTTATATAGGTTATGAGGCTTCAAAGTTACTTTAAGTGATAGCATGCTCTGGACTATTTTCCAAACTGGGGAGCGGGACGTAGCTCAGGCGGTAGAGTGTCCACTTGTGACGGTGTGGGTCATCCGATCGATCCTGCTCAGTGGACTCATTTGCAGTTTGGGCTATTTTCTGTTCCAACCAGTGGTCCACTGGTTCATCAAAGCCTGTGGTTTGTGCTGTCCTGTCAGTGGGAAAGTGTGTTTAAAAGACCCTTTGCTGCTTATCGGAAAAAGTGGCCTATCTGGCGGCAGCGGATTTCCTCCAAAGAAGTATGTCAGAATGACCATATGTTTGACGTCCAATAGCCGATGATATGAAAATCAATGTGCTCTAGAGGTGTCATTAAATAAAACAAGGTATACTTTTTTTCTTTTGTCCCCAGCTTATGTCAGTTATGACAGTCATTAGGGTTGAACAATACAAATAACCACAACTTGACTACAGAGACCCTCAGGCCTTAAAGCTGCATAGTCCGATTAGGTATAACATTTCCAAAACCAAAACACTCACCTAGATTTGATTTTACATATAGGTGCACTTATTAATAAGCATCTGTGGACACGTAAAAGGGCGTACTGAGTCAATTTAATAGAACCTGTTCTTGCAAAAAGCCTATGGGGTCAGAGTTTTGGCGTGCTTGCCGAAATTAATTGTCCATGTTTGCGATTCAAACTTCTCCAAAGTTAGCCATTTAAGCTAAAAGTTATTTCAATCTAAAGTAAAGTAGATTCTATTGATCAATCTAATGTATTTATCACAGGAAATTGCGGAAATTCAAAATCAGGGATATGTGCAACTTTAAATACCTCCTAGTGGGTAGTTTATTTCATGTTATCCAAATTATGACTGGACATATTTGATTGTAATAATTGTCCATATTGATAGGCAATGTGGGTAATTCGGGACCGAGTCAGAGCAACCCTTCCTCCCCTTCTCTATCTCTACCGCCCACACCCACACCGCCCCCAATCCCCCCTTTTATTCATAGGCCCCCAACTAACTCCAGTTGGCGACACCGTCGCACATGCTGGAGCCGCTGCGGGTACCCGGTGACCCCTGTGATGTCATTTCCGCCCCTACAGCACCACAACACCACTTCTCCTCCAGACGCCGACCCAGCAACACCTACCCTATTCTCACCGCCCCACCCACCCCACATTCACACCCCTACCACCACCCTACCTACAACACCGAGGGTTGAGGACCGGGTCATGGAGAGACTTGCCCTATATGTTCTATTTCACTTACCCCTATTGACCTGATTCACTGAGCGCCCCTATTGTCCTATCATTCTCACTGCCCTTAATTACCTTAACGGGCTTCCGACCTGACCTAATTATCGCTATGACCTTATTTCGCTTATTGTTCTACTGCATTGTTGTCCTATTCTTTACTGTTACCTTGATAACCTTGATTCTCCCACTGCTCTTAGTTAACTTATCCTCTACTATCAATTTCATCCCGACTTGATGTACTCGCCTCACTACTTTGATCCGACCCATTGTAACCTCCTCCTCATCATCATCATGCTGTCGGTCGCGATGCGACAAAGACTGCGTTCATTACTTGACTGCCGCTCTCCCATTTCATGAAAGCAGCCTGCAAAAGTGTTGAAGTGCTGCTGGCTTTTGCAAGTTACCAGCGGCACTCTCTTGGGGAGCAAATAGAGGTTTGACACCGGCAAGAACATGTCCAGACAGGCTCAAAACTATTTGTCCCTGCAGTGGCTGGTCGGGAGATGTTGGGAGTTCCATACATCAACCGCCCTTGATGCTGCCACAGTGACCTGGTTTTCTGTTCAGGGTTTGCTCCCTTAGCCTTCAGTTCTGTCAAGAATCTGCACCACAAGGCAGTGGTTTACAACTCTGCAGGGCAGGGGTGTCAAACTCCCTGAGGTATTGCAATACCTGCATACCTATACCTGCATACCATTGTAACCTATACCTCAATAAACTACCATACTATAGCTCCGTCTTGTGTCCTGAATTGTGAATAAGTTGTTTTAGGTCATGTTACAGCCCTTTTAACTGTTGCTCTGAAGTACAGCACCCCCACCCACCCACCCACCCACCCACCCACATACACTGTCTAGTAGAACTAAACTTACGCAAGACACTGTCGGCATGTGTCTGCACTTTGGGAATCACTTTTTAAAGTTTGTCTAAGCTGGGGAGTGAGTGAGGTAATAATGCTTGTTCGACGCTCCAGCAACTAATCCTGTTAGATTTCCCCAGGGCCTGTCAACCGGCGGTGTGTAGAGTCGTAAGTCGTAGGTAGAGGTGTGCTGGAGATTACCTGGTCATACACTGAACCAGCCCTGCAGCCCACACCCGGTTACCCTCTAGATAAAGGCAGCAAGAAGTAAGCCAGTCACAGTCTCCGCTCGTAAATTTAGTAGTAGTAGATCACTGCATCAAATTATTTATTTTTACTTAAAATTTAAAGCTGCTTAGACCGATGCAAACATCAAATTTTCAAAGCAATTATCTAGATTTGATCCTACATAACTAACTTAGATACTGGTGCACTTATTAGGCTCATTCCGAACTACCAGGCTACACTAGTTAAGGAACAGTCAATAAACGGAGATTTAGTGAAAAAACATGTAAACGCCAATCCAAAAATGGAGATTAACATCTGATCCAAACCTTCAAAAAGGTTTGTTTTGTTATATTCCAATATTTTGTTCATTTCTCCATAACCAAATGTTCATATGAAAAAGCGGAATTAGTGAGAATTAAAATTATTTTCAGGTAAAAATCTGTTATTTAAACAACATTTTTGGATTGGCATTTACGTGGTTTTGCGCCTGAACTCTTCATATATAATTCAAGAGTAGCGGTGAATTGGTGGGAGCGGTGCAGTGGAGAAGACAGTGTCTCCATTGCCTACTTGGTGTTGCCTTCTGTATCCGGTTTTGGTCCCAGGTGTTGTGTAGAACCTGGTCTCCTAGCGGGTTGTCACGTCGAGGGTGAGATATGGGGCTGCGGAGGCCTGCTTATTCTTCACTCAAACACTCACCGCCTACCTTCATACGCATATATATATATGGCGGGTGGAGCTGAGGAACGTGTAGTTAATTTCTGGGTATTATTCTCATATAATTCTTATATGGCGTATATTTTGTAACATAGCAGTGAATGTATGGAGACTGCTTTCTAACAGGTAGTTTGACTTGTATAGTGGTTAGAACACATGTTTGGACCGTCCTACTCGTCCCATCTCTTCATTAGGACTGGCCTACCAAGCAACTATATAAGAGTGTTGTCACACACTCTCGGCACACTTGCTATCCGGACCGCACTTAGTCCAGACCTCTCTCTATCTCCTCCCTGCTGGCCATGCTCCTCCTTGATAATGTCTAAAAAGAGTTCCAGGAGGGAGAGCCCACCAGCATTTCACTTTCAACTCTTACTCTGTCCGTGTCTTTGGCTCATCAGCTGGTCACCATAGAGCAAATAGACACGGTCCTTTGACTCAACTCTCCTCATTTCTCTTTCCTATACTCTACCCTTTTTTTTTCTCCCAGGCTTACTTTTCCCCCGGATCAAGGGAGTTGTTTGCTTGGGTCGGGCCTGTACCTTAATATTTCTCTTGCTTTGTTCTTGTTGCTGGAACCTGCTGGACCCACCTTTACCCTTCCCTTCCTCCTGAACCCTTGCTGCTGTGGTCGGTTTAGAGAGTTAGAAAATTCTTACAATGGTATTGTTGGGACCCAAATAAAGCAATCGATATAGGGGAGTGGTCGATCTGTGGATGGGTTGGTATAGAGAGGTGTTACTATATTTGCATATATTTATATAAATTTATATCTATACAACTTTGTATTTATTATATGTGTATATCTATATATGTATATATATATTATTTATGTACATAGTATAATCTATGTGAGCATAAATAATGTACTAATGCACAAAGAAACACAAATATATATATTTTCTAGTCAGTATTACATCAATGATTAGCCTGAATTTCGACACATGATAATCTGCGGTAATGGATATCTCATAGGGCGATGACCAGATGGATAATGGAACTCGCGATTATGTGACGTATAAAGTACTTATGCAAATATTATTACGTATGTAATTCTCCTGTCGTCTATTGTTATTATTACGTCTGCTCCTGTAGCCTCGCCTTTTGATATGCTCCTTTCTACTTAAGGTTGGGGTGCGGCCGAGAGACCGAGAGGCCTGCTTCCAACAAGCTCCCCTAATTCCCCTCCTTTCCTCCAGGTGGAGCCTCACCCACCTACTAACGGCCCATTTCGCCATCGATTTAGTTCACTAATGGGCCTGTCACATTACGACCTATGGCGGCGGTGTATGCGTAATGTGTCACAATAATTTGAAAACCTTCATAGGTCGATGTAAGCTGACCTTTTTGCACTCCAGCCACCTTTGAAGCGTGTGTGTAACCTATACGTAACCTATACATAACCTATGCCTAACCTATGACGGCATATGCAAAGCGTATGACGACCTATACACGGCTAACTGGAACGTTTGTTGGCGGTTACAGGTGACAGGTCTAGCATATGAGTAACCTACGCCGACCTACCCCTATCCTATGCATAACCTATGCTGGCGTATATCCAGCTTACGCCCAGCATATGAGAACCGTATGAGCCTCACGCCGGCATAGGTTTAACATTTTGAACATGCACAAAATTATTTTGGGCAGCTGGACCTACGCCGACCTATGACGACCTATGAAGAACCTATACGACCTATGCCTAACCTATGTGTAACCTATGCGTAACCTATGATGGCGTATGGTCGAAAACTGCATACGCCGGCATACGCTAATGCTATACGTCGTCGTGTGACAGCCCCTTACAGAACGTTGTGAGTACGCCAGAGACACCCGGAGGGTGTCGGTTCAACCTACGGCTAACCTATGCTAACCTACCCCTAACCTATGTGTAACCTATGCTGGTGTATGCCTAGCGTACATTTAGCCTATGAGCAACATATGAGGACATTGTCTCTCCCCCTCCCCCTCCTCTCTGGCATAGGTTGAACATTTTGAACATGCACAATTCTTTTTTGCCGCTCGACCTATGCCGACCTATGAAGAGCGTATATGACCTATGCCCATCCTATGCATAACCTATGCATAGCCTATGATGGCGTATGGTCGAAAACCGCATACGCCGGCATACGCTAATGCCATAGGTCGTAGTGTGACAGGCCCATAATAATTCGATTTGGTGCATTGCAAGAAAAAGCCTAAATCCCAATTGGTAGTTGTGCAGATATATCAAATTAAAGCTCTCTGGAATGGATGCCCTATGCAATTAATTTTAACCATCGAGTTTAGTCTTATTTTTCTCAGCTTTTATTGTGACTTTCATTGATTAAGTGGAAGACATTTCTGTTGTGGATAATTGCCTTTCATCATTCTACTGCTCCTTGCCGAATCCTAGCAATCCCCAAATTACAGGCTAGGTAGCGACAAGTATACAATTTCAAGTCATTATACTTAGACTCAACCGTGATTAAACCGTTGGATTTGAATCCCGTGCACTCCCTTGCCAGCTCATTCATTCATTCATTCAGCCATCGCATCCTGGTTTACCAACAAATGGAGCCAATTGGTTTAAATGAGGCACACAAATGATTTAAATAACCAAATGACGAACATCAATTAAAAGAGATGTGATAAGAAATTAGGTAAAATCCAACGTAATTGAAGGTCATTATGGGAGGGACAGCACCGCCACGTGGTGGATATTGCCAGAGTTACGAAGGCTTCTCACTGTCGACCGTAGCGCCACCTGTCGAGTCGTGCAGGCGATATCGGGCATTGACCGCCAGCCATGCAACAACCCCTTACCACCCACCAGAGGGCAGGGCCAAAGCCAAGGTCACAGCCAGGGTCAAGGTCACGGCGAATGCCAATGCCTGCACGCACGGTCAGGGCCATGACAAGGGCCAGGGCAAGGGTCAGGGCCAGGGCTAGGGCCAGGGCGAAGGAAACGTGAAAGGCCAGAGCCAAGGCCAGGGCCAAAGCCAGGGCTAATATAAGGGTTTGACATGCCAGGGCCAGGGCGAGGGGACCTAGGGGTAGGTCCAAGGCCAGGGTCAAGGTCAGTGCCATTACCAAGCCCAGGACCAAGCCCAGAGCCAAAGCCAGGGTCAAGGACGACGTGAGTGCCAGGGTCAGGGAAAAGGATGGTAGAAGGTAGGGTAGGGCAGGGCAAGATCCCGATCCCGATCCCGATCCCGACCCCGATCTAGATCTAGACCTAGATCTTCAGACCCCAAATGCGCAACCGAAAAGGATGCCCTAAATAAGAATGCTAGCCTCCTGTGACGATGGATCTCAGTTCCGCGAAACCAATGACTTAAGCCCTAGTCACACTACAGCTTGCGACCGCTTGTGACCCCTTTGGGTCCACATTGGACCAAAGAACCCACAGTCATCAGCGACTTCCTTGCGACCAAAGCGATGGTCGCCGACCTCCTTGTGACCATTTTTGTTGCAATGAGGTTTTTATTGCAGTAGTTGCAACCTCCTTGGGACCATTTTAGTCACAAGGAGGTCAGTGACCACTGAGGACCATTTGTGACTACTTTGCGACTACTTGCAACTATTGTGCGACTACTTGCAACATCTTTGCAAACAACCTTTTTTTGTGGTCATAAAGTGGTCACAAATGGTCGCAAGCAGGCACAAGCCTTAGTGTGACTGGGGTATTAGTAATGAATAGTTGTTGCTACCTAGTATTGCACCTGGCATTACCAGGATAGCCGAAAGAAGCGTCTAATTGTCTGCGATTGAAATGTCCAACGCATGACCAGCGAAAGTAACAGCAAAAACAGATTTAAAACAAAAATATTTGTTAAAAACAGGAAAAAAACAAACATCTTCTTCTATGATAACCAACATGACACCATGCCCCGCCCCACTCCTCCCCATCCCCCTTCTCCCTTCCCCTCACCCTGCCCCCTCTGGCCCTGCTCCCCCCCCCCCTTCCCATCCTCCATGAGATAATCAACATGACACCATCCCCCCTTCCCTTCCTACCCCTTCTCCCCCATTCCCCCCTCCCGCCACCTGCTTCTCTCACTCCCAATTCCCCTCCTCCCCTCTCCCCCTTCCCCTCTCCTGCCCCCATACCTCCTCCCCTCCTCCTGCCCCACTCCCCGCCGCGCCTCCACCCCGCCTGTCAACCTGTTTTTCTGAATAACCAACATGACACGTGACCCCTCCATCTCCATCCTCCTCCTCCGCCTCCCTCCCGCTCCCCTCTTCCCTTCCCCTTCCCCTCCCCCCTCCCTCTCTCCCCTGCTCCTCCCTCCCCCCCCATCTCCTCACACCCCGCCCTATTTCAACCTCTTCTGAGATAACCAACATGACACCGTGTCCCACCTCCATCCCCTCCCTCCCCCATCCCTCCCCCCTCCCCCCTCCCCTTTCCCCCTGCCCCCCCCTCCCCCTCCCCGCCCACTCACAGCCCGCCCATTCCCATCGTTGAAGTGCTTCGTTGCGGTGATTTGTTGAGAAGTGGGGGGCCAGCTGCGACTGACGCGCCTTTAATTATTGTGGCGCGGGGCTAAGCCGAGTTGGTTTGTTTTCCGGGTCTGCGCCTGGTATAAATGCAAATGAGTTATGGTGCACTTAAGTGCAATTGGACGTGATCGATAAGCCGCGCTTTGAGACGTGGATTCCGCGCTCACTCTTAAACCCCTCCCCTGCCTCTCCTCCTCCCATTGCCTCTGCCCCCCCCCCATCCTCCACCTCCTCTCACTCCCATGCCCCCTCACCCCCCTTCCCCCCTCGTCCTCCCCCTCCGCCTCCCCCCCTCCCCCACGCCATCCCCAATCCTCCCCCCTCTCCTTCCCCTTCCCCTCCCTTCTCCTCGCCCTCGAACTTCACCCTTCCCCCACATCCCATCCTCCTCCTCCATCTCTTCCCCACCCCCTTCCCTTTCCCCTCCATCTCCCCCTCGCCCCCACTCCCCCTCGCTCTCACCCTCATCCTCACCGTCATCCCCACTCCCCATACCCGTCACCCTCCTCCACCTCCACCTCCTCCCCCTCACCATCACCCTCAACCTCACTCTCCACCCTGCACCCCGCTGCCGCCTCAGACTGGCTGGAATCCTGTTGATCGGGAATCCGGGTGTCAAAACAAAACAAATTAAGTTCAGTTTACAAGTAAAAAAGAAAATCGGTTGACGTGGATGGTATCGGTAATTGGGTCGATGCTAATGACACCACAACCACCACCCGGCTCTGTGACGTCATCGGAAGAACTAGTGTGGTGTTGTGTGTTGTGGGTAGCTAATGACACAACCACCACCCGGCTCTGTGTCGTCATCGGAAGAACTACTAGTGTGGTGTTGTGTGTTGTGGGTAGCTAATGACACAACCACCACCCGGCTCTGTGACGTCATCGAAAGAACTAGTGTGGTGTCACCACTACCACCCGGAACTGTGACGTCATCGGAAGAACTACTAGTGTGGTGTCTTGTAGGTAGCAATGAACTGGACACCACACGCTGTGGAAAGGGGCTGATAGAGTGTTTCTAGCCAAACCCTACCCGCCATTTAAAGAGTTCAGGCGCAAAACCATGTAAAACCATGTAAACGCCAGTTTAAATACAAGATTTTTACATGATGTACAACATTTTTAATTCTCACTAATTCCGCTTTTCATATGATCATATGGGTAAGGAGCAATGAACGAAAAAATTGGAATACAAAAAAACACCTTTTTGTAGTTTTGATTCCAATGTTTATCTCTATTTTTTGATTGGCGTTTACTTTTATTTGTTGTTGTTTTATATCCCAGCAACATCTAAGGTCATATCAGGACGAGTACCGACTTGTGACAGTGTGCACTCATGACGACTTTATAGTGCTGCCCCACTGGAAGACCAGGCCACCAGCACCATGACTGAATATCCGACTGAGTCACATTATCCTGACACTGAGCCAACAAGCCCTTGTCCTATCCTAATAATGCCGAACGCCAGGCTAGGAAACGACAAGTATCAATTTTTAAGTCATTGGTTTGACTCGACCAGGGTTCAACCCCACGACCCCACGGTCTACCAACATGGGAGACAGACGCTCTAACTCATTCGGCCATCCCATCTGGTCATGGCGTTTACATGATTTTGCGCATGAAGTCTTCATATGCAATGGCTAGAATTATTGTGGTGCAGACTAATGCCAAGTACACACCTACCGTATAGGATTCGCGCACTAAAACTCGCGACTCGACCCGACCCGCTTAAAACTGAAAACGGGCCGATTCATTTTTTGAATCGCGAATCGCAATCGTAAGCTAGGTACACACCTACCATTTTAGCCCTAAAAATGAGTTTTTAGTCGTGAATCGCAATCGGTAGGTGTGCTAGGGGAGTGCACACCTCATGACTTTTGGGCAGTTTTAGATCGTATACGGTAGGTGGGTGCGGACAAACGGTAGGTGTGTATCTAGCATAAGGATAGTGTTTTGTGGGGAGAAGGTTTCATAGATGATTTCCACCGCTAAGCCGCCCTCTGATAGAAGTGACAGAACTGTGATGTGTGTTGTGTTGTGGATTGAAGTGAAGTGTGCACCATATGATCTGGAAAGGGCCTTATATAGGATTCCCCGCCAAACCCTGCCCTCTAATGGCAGTGACTAGAACTATTCTGGTGCGGACTCAAGATCATGTTCTACAGAAAAGGTATTATAGATGGTGTCCACCACCAAGTTCGCCCTCGTGTAAAAGTATTTGGATTTTCGGTTAGGATTTATTATATATTGGCAGAGAGCGTTACTATTCTCAGGCGACGGAGTGGGGAGCAGGGTTATGTAACAGAGAAGCAGTGGGTGCCCCACTCGCTGTGTGAGATAAAAGCCTATGTGGAAAATGTGATAATACATAGCGACCGAGATTGTGATGTGATGTTCATATTTAAGAGACAGTTAATGATTAGTGAAATGTTCCATCCATGCACCAGAAAGAGTGCAAGTGGAGGGGAAGGACATTTTTAATATATGTTTATTGTAACTATCTGCAACTACCTCTTACCACTGGGCCGATGGGCAAGCACACCCAGCCATCCTGCATACATTATGGACACCACCTGCAGCTGGGGGTTGAGTGACAGCTGCCCCCTATTAGGGTGTTGCCCCCATGGCTGTAGAAGGTGTCTGATTGGCTGGCTGTGGGAGTCCAGTCACGTGCATTCCTTATACCTGACACACATACCCCACTCTTGGCACTCTTCTCTTGTCTAGGACTCCAGACACTCTGTCTGAGACTCCACTTTCTACACACAAACTAGCAGCAGCTATTCAAAAGGCACTGAGCTGTGTGCAACAACCATGGGACTCAGGTTCAATGGGCTGTAGGCACTGATTCTTATACACCCTAGCACGAGACATGAGGATCTGTGTGGTCAGTTGGTAAGGAGTGAGGGTGATAGGTCGCTAGTAGTTGAACTGGAGTTGATACCAATATAGCACAATTTCTTCACTGTCAATCTTGCGAGACTTGTCTTCCCTTTCTTCCTTATGAGTTTGTTGAGAGGGACATCAGGTGGGAACTGACAGAGAGTTGTTAGAACACACCTGGGGAGAGTAGTAGTATCCGGGGTTCTGACCCTCGAGCACTGCAGATATTACACTATGATGGCAATAGAAGAATGAGTGTGTTGTGTTGTGGGTAGAAGTGAAATGGGCGCCATATGCTGGAGAAAGGGCCTAATAGAGTATTTCCAGCCTCAAAGTGTCCTCCAATAAACTCTTGTTGTGTGGAATAATCTTCTTTTTGTTTTTTTGTTTTGTGGGGTACATTAGTTGATAAAGCAGAGGAAATTTCAATCGGGACGATTGGTCTTCCTCATTCCACTGCTCCTTGCCCTATCCTAGTAATACCAAGTGCCAGGCTAGGAAGCGGCAAGTCATTGGTTTCACTCAACAAGGGTTCGAACCCACGATCCCACAATACCAGAACCTGAGACGGATGGTCAACTCATTCGGCCATCCTGTTCATGTTCTATGGAACAGTTTTTATTGAAGATTTCCACCATCAAGCCGTCATCTAATGGTAGCAGAAGAACTTGTGGGTTCCTGAGTTGTGAGAACCAATCTTTTGTATATGTTCTATAGATGATTTCCACCGCTGTCTCTATCCTCTAACGGCAGTAGACCTATTGTTGTGGGTGGGTGTAAAAGGTTTTATAGAGGATTTCCACGATTACCTCTACCTTGATGGCAACAAAATACTCTGAATAGGACTTCAGAATTAATACAGTCGGAACAAATCTGAAGGAAAATAAAATGGAAATATCAGATTTAATAGGAGAGTTTGTAAGCAGAATCTTCTGTTCAGTGACAGTTTAATAAATGCATTAGGGTGTATACATGTAACACCTGCATTTAAATCTATAAAAGTTTAGATCTATACCTAGAGTACTAGTTACTATGATTGCCGGTTTTTCTTATTTATTCATGTTTTCATTATTTGTGATAATTCATAGCAGGAAGAGAGAATGTATAGGTTTTCGCAGTCATTACATGCAAGCCTCTGAAACTAGTTCTTGTCGACATTTTCTGCTTTTATAACTGGATAATTTTCAAAGTAGATAATTCTATATTCAGGGATGAAAGATCTCCGCGATTCCGCGGATTTCCTGGATTTTTCAATCGCGCAGCACCATCAGCATAGATCTATGCTAATACATGGTGCAGAAGCTGCAGTACTATCAGCGTATACCACTAATAAATGCTCCAGATGCCACAATACTATCAGTGTATACTACTACCATACATGCTTCAGACGGTGCAGCACTATCAGCGTATACCAATATATATGAAACTTAACTTCTGGAAATTTTCTGCGATTCCCTGACAGTGCTAAACTTATGGGAGAATATCCGTATTTGCCGTTTTTTCCCCGGAAATCACTTTCATCCATGTTATTTAGATCCAGATATGTCTAGACGGTAATATACTTTAGCAGTTGGCTCCTACTATGGTTATATTTGTGATTACGAAACCAGAGCAATATTACATGCCCTCATCTCCGGTTCAAGGATACCATCAAGAGAAACCTGAAGCTGAGAGACATTAAGACTGACTCATGGATATCACTCTCACAGCAGAGAGCTAAATGGAGAGCGACAGTCAAGTAATGAAAGCAGTCTTTGTCGCATCGTGACTGACAGCATGATGATGACATGCTTCAAACGGTGCAGCACTATCAGCGTATACCAATATATATCAGGGATGAAAGATCTCCACGATTTCGCGGATTTCCAGGATTTGTCCTGTACCTACAGCAATCCTGCAGCACGATCAACGTGTAGGCACTACTAATACGTTATTTTACGCTGCAGCACTATCAGCGTATACTACTAATAAATGCTTTAAAAGCTGCAGCACTATCAGCGTATACTACTAATAAATACTTCAAAGGCAGCAGCACTATCAGCGTGTAGTACTAATACGTGCTTCAAACGCCGCAGCACTATCAGCATATATCGCGGAAAATTCCCGACTTCCAGTAATTTTCCGCGATTCCCTGACAATGCTAAACCTATGGGAGAATATCAGCATTTCCGCTTTTTTTCCCGGAGACCACTTTCATCCCTGATATATGAAACCTGACTTCCAGAAATTTTATGCGATTCCCTGACAGTGCTAAACTTATGGGGAATATCCGCATTTCCGCTTTTTTCCCAGAAATCACTTTCATCCGTGTTATTTAGATCCAGATATGTCTAGAGGGTAATACTTTAGCAGTTGGTTCCTACTATGGTTATATTTGTGATTACGAAACCAGAGCAATATCACACACTAATGGCTACATTTTTAATTTATTCATTAAAAAAAAGTCTACGTATTGCAGAGTTAAAAAAACATTACATTAAATAATAATTCTATGCAAAGAGAGTATTCCAAGAACTCACTTCCAAAGTTAACCAGCAAACTGAGTTTTAGCGGAATGCACATGCTCCACAGACAGTATGACAATGTCTGAGAATGTATTATCAATCAATCAATAGTTCCGTCCTCTAGTCGAGGTCTGGATGCAATGGTTCTCCACTTGTCCCAATGGTGTGCTGTTCTGATAGACTGTGAATAATTCAAGCCTGTCCACTGTGAAATATTTGTAAACCATGATGTTCTTGGTCTCCCTCTCCCTCTGCTGCCATTCACCTTCCCTTCCAACAATGTACGGTATATTGAACTCTGACGAATGATGTGGCCAAAATAAATAAGTTTCTTTGTCTGTATAGTGGCAAACAAGCTTTTCTTATTTTTAATTTTTCTGAGAACTTCTTTGTTGGTGATCTTCTTTGTCCATGATATTTTCATCATCCTTCGATAAGTCCACATCTCAAATGCTGCTAAACGTTTGTACATTTTCTTAGAGATTGTCCATGTCTCAGCCCCATACATTAGAGTAGACCACACATAACACTGAAGAATACGCTTCCTTGTTTGTATTAATATCTCATACCCCAGTCACACGAGAGGCAGCGTTCGCCGCCAACCTCCCTACGCCCAAAAGGACGCCAACCACCCAGCGTTCCATTGGATACATTGATTCAAATACGTCTTAGGCGCCATGTCGGCGCCATGTCGGCGTCTTGTCGGCGCCATGTCGGCTCCGATCACATGGTGACTGCAGCATCCCATGTCTTACCACCAACCCAGGGCGGCGCCAGGGCGGCGCCAGGGCAGCGCCAACCATTTTGAATGGCGCCGCCGGAACAGGGCGTAAGGAGGTTGCACGTGCAGCAGCAGCAACCTCCTTGCGTCCAAAATTCCCCAAATGGACGCCGGGAGGTTGGCGTCCTCGCGGTGACAGCACTCAATCAGGGCGTAAGGAGGGCGCAAGGAGGAAGTTTTGACGTCGGTAATCGATCGTTAGCGAACGCAGGCCTCGTGTGACTGGGGTATTACTTGATGTTAACACTCTATACATTTTGGAGAATGTTGTTCGGGCTATTGTTATCCTTCTTTTAATTTCTTCCTCACATCACCCATCATTTGTAATCTTTTGTCTGAGATATATGAATTCGGATACTTGTTCTATGTTTGCGCCATCTATGGTTATATTGACATTTGGTTTATCTGTCTTTTTACTTATAACCATTGTTTTGGTCTTCCTGGCATTCATCTTCATGTTGAATAGTATTCCAGCTTTATTGATTCTATTCACTATATCTTGTAGGTTTTTCTCACTGTCTGCTAGTATTGCACTGCCATCGGCATATCTAAGATTGTTGACGTTCATGCCACCTATTGTATTATATCCAAGACTAATTATTTACCTGGAGCCTGGTCATGGGCGTGTGGAAGGTCAACTATCAACCAACAAATCGACCAACCAATCAATGAGTCGACCAATCAATCGACCAATCATAACTCGACTTCAAATATATCCAATATGTACCAAAATATTACCATGAAACACATTCTTAACTAAGGCAGAATAGGTTTTAACGATGAGTCAACATGTTAGTGTTAGAATATATTATGCACTTTTTAAAGACAAATTAAAAATCAATGAATTATACCACTTGAATTACTAACATCCCAAAAGAATGTTGGTTAAAATAAAAACCAAATTCTTTTAAATAAAAAAATACACCATAATAAATAAAACCCCACAACATGTTTGTTTAAGAAAAAATCAATACATCGACCAACATCAAAGACAGCGTCCCTTTCGCTCCCCCTCGCCCCCCCCACCCCACCCTACCCTCCCCCTCCCCCTCCCCCTCCCCTCCTCCCCCCTCCCCTCCTCCCCCTCCACCTCCCCTCCGCCTCCCAGCTCCCCACTCCCCCTCACCCACCCTCCCCCTCACCCTCCCCTCCCCTCCCCTCACCCCCCCCCCCCCCCCCCCCACCACCCCCCCCCCCCCCCCCCCCCCCTCACCCTCCACCTCTTCCCTCCATCTAGACCAGACAAGCTGGCAGAATGAGATAGAGCGTCCGTCTCCCGTGTTGGTAGATCGTGGGATCGTGGGTTCGAACCCCGGTCGAGTCAAACCGATGACTTAAAAATTGATACTTGTCGTTTCCTAGCCAGGCGCTCGCCATTATTAGAATAGGGCAAGGACTGGTCTGCTCAGTGTCAGGATAATGTGACTGAGTGGGATATCAGGTCATGGTGCTGGTGGCCTGGTCTCCCAGTGGGGCAGCACTATAAAGTCGGCATGAGTGCGCACTGTCACAAGTGAGTACCCATCCTGATATGACCTTAAATGTTTTTAGGACGTAAAATAACAGTAAACAAACCAACACCCTCCCCCTACCCCTCGCATCCTCCTCCCCCTGCCCCAGCCCCTCCCCGATCCCTCCCGCCCCTCCCTCTAGGAGGGATGGTGGGGGGGGGGGGGGGGCTGGGTGCCAGGGGTACATGGTACACCTGCTGCTGATGGCTTCTAATTAATTGTTTTGTCTTCTCTTTACTGTTTTGCAGGTTTTATTGGGACCTGTTCATGCTGATATTGCTAATAGCCAACCTGATCATCCTTCCGGTGGCCATATCATTCTTCAACGACGATCTCAGCACGCGCTGGATCGTCTTCAATAGCATATCAGACACAGTATTCCTGCTAGATCTTGTGATCAACTTCAGAACAGGTGAGTCCGCTTTGATCCATACACATGGACTTCTTTCGACGTGTGCCTGTTTTGTATGTATATATATATATATATATATATATATATATATATATATATATACATATATATTATTATATATATATATATATATATATATATATATTCCTTCATTTTTGTTCATTATTCCATAACCATGTGATCATATGAAAAGTGGAATTCGTGACAATTAAAATTATTTTCAGGAAAAAAATCTTGTATTTAAACAACGTTTTTGGATTGGCATTTACGTGGTTTTGCGCTTGAACTTTTCATATATCTTCATATATATTTATATTTATATATATATATATATATATATATAAATATATATATGAATAGTTCAAGTGCAAAACCACGTAAACGCCAATAAAAAAACGTAGTATAAATACAAGATTTTTTTTCCTGAAAATAAAATTGCATATGATCACTTTGCATATGATCACATGGTTATGGAATAATGAACAAAAATGAAGGAATATATATTCAAAAAATTAGAAAGTTCTTGAGGGTTTGATTCCAATGTTTATCTCCATTTTTGCGCCTGAACTCTTCATATATAGATATAATGTTTGTATGTGTGTATATGCAGGGTAGGACAATAAGAACTTCCCGGTTGTCTGGGGCACCTAGTTTACTCGGTCAGGCAGGTGAAGCTCTCACTTATATATATAATACTTATATTAAAGCTAAGTGAGTGTAAATAATATGTACATCGTTTGCGCTATACTAATACAGTGGAAAGTGGACAGGCTTGGAGCTGGTTAATGGGAAAAGAATGGTGACCGAGGAGGAGTGTTACAAGAGTGGTGCCAGTCATGCAGAACTGAGATGGAAGCAGAGCCAGTAGTACATAAATAGAACCATTGGAGATTGTTATTCATATACACATAATGTACTACATCATATATATATAAAATATACAACAATTCCAATATATATATATAATATAAAGTATACAAAATCCCAATATATATATATATAATATATATATAATATAAAATATACAAAATCCCAATATATATATATGAATATAAAATATACAAAATCCCAATATATATATGAATATAAAATATACAAAATCCCAATATATATATAATTTAAAATATACAAAATCCCTTATATATATATATATATATAAAATATACAAAATCCAATATATATATAATATAAAATATACAAAATCCCAATATATATATAATATAAAATATACAAAATCCCAATATATATATATAATATAAAATATACAAAATCCCAATATATATATAATATAAAATATACAAAATCCCAATATATATATATATATATATAAAATATACAAAATCCCAATATATATATAATATAAAATATACAAAATCCCAATATATATATAATATAAAATATACAAAATCCCAATATATATATATATATATAGTTATAAAATAGAAATGACGTTGCCTACAAACTATCACCAGTGATGGCTATAAACAGCCTTTATTGCTCAGTTTGAATCCTAAGGCCAGATCAGGTTACTTACAAATAAAAATAGAATCGCGGTGTATTATTTTCCTGTCTGCTTTTTTTGTGTTAGATTGGTATCCCCTACAAACTACTTTAAACACTCAAGTGTCCCGAAATTTGGAGATTCGACCATATATAATATATATTTAGATATCTGCATATGTATATAAAGTGTCATGGGCTTCTTGTAATATACATTGAATAATACTGAAATGTACATATAGCTCGCCATGTACACACTTATTACGGTACGGCTGATATAGTATAAGCTTCATTTAATAATACTGACATGTACATATAGCACGCCATATACACACTTATTACCACACGGCTGATATAGTCTAAAGGGGCTGTCACATTACGATGCATCGCGCAAACTTATGCCAACATATGTGATTTTTGCCAGCTACGTCGGGATACGTCATTATGTGTTAACCGTGCATGAGGCACTCATTGGTATATGTCTATGTACATCGATGTTCATTGAGATACGACGTCGCGCGTCAAGGGGTTGGCAAAGTTTTGTGCATGCACAAAACGTTTGATGTACGACAACGTTCGACAATGTGGGGATTTTATGTTGGCCGTACATTATGTATATGTTAGGCATACATCGATGTACGTTAGATGTATGTTTGACAAACGTCGTTCACTACGTTGCACTATGTTGACCTATGTTAAAGGCAGTTCGAACGTACAGTCCGCGTTTTGACAACATGTGGATAACATACGTCTAATGTACGTTTAGCGTTTCTCCAGCATGTCTTGATGTATGTAACGTATGAGGTGTAGTTCTGGTGAGCGAATAATGTTCACCGGCGTTCTGTGAACGTACCATGAGCATAATTCAAGCGTTCTTTCGCCAGGAAGCCTGTTAGCCATACGTTGGTCATACATTGGCCATACGCTATGTATATGGTATGTATACATCCAACTTTGCCCCCTGCGCCAAAAGGTGACTCGCTTCTCGACGTAAAAAAGTGATTTTACACATTGGCCTTGTGCTTGCGAGATGTGTCGTAATGTGACAGGACCTTAAGCTTCATTCAGTAATACTGAAATGTACATAAAACTCCTCATCTAACACACTTACTACGGCACAGCTGATATAGTCTAAGCTTCATTAAATAATACTGAAATGTACATATAACTCCGCATCTACACACTCATTATGGCACAGGTGATGTGCTCTAAGATTAACAAGTCTGTCCGCCAAGGGCATGCGCTATAATTTAAATGATAGCAATTACAGTATGATTGTAATTAAAGCCACCCGCGAGGCCCAAGTAGGGGCGCGGTGATGGGGTTGTGGCGAAGGGTGGGTGGGTGGGAGGGGTGGGGGTGGGGGTGCCACAAAGCCAATCAAAATCCTACAGCTAATTATAAATATGCCACTTGCACCCTCAATTTTTGTTATTGTTATTTACAATTCAATTAGGACGAAACCTGAAACTATGAATAACAAATTTTGTTTAAGTCAAGGATGCAAATGGATATCGTAATGATTCCCAAACCAATTCAGTGGCCGAATCACTGGCTTCGCATATGTGTGTTCGAAACCGGATGTACACAATTGATACATGATGCTACCTAGTCTACACTCGGTATTAATAGGATAGGGTCTGGAAATGGAATGGTTTATTCAGAATAGGATAACGTGACAGAGTAGAATGTCAGGTCACGGTGCTGGCGGTCTGGTATCCCGGTGGGGCAGCACTGTAAAGTCGCCATGAGTGTGCACCGTCACAAGTCTGGACCCATGCTGATGCAGCCTTGGATGTTGTGAGAATGCGAAGCCCCCCCCACCCCCACCACCACCACCAACAACAAAAAAACAACAAAATAATAAATTAAATTAAAAAATACACCCAAAAGAAAATACCCTAAATATCCTGACAGCAACATTTTACAAGAGGGGTGTACTCTAATATATAGGTTAATGCAGGTAGGTAAAGGCCCTGTCACACTACGACGTACGGCGGTAGCGTGTGCCCAATGTACAACAATTTGCCAGTATGTCGGCATTCGTAAAACTTTGCAGGGGCGGGGGATAATAATGGGCGTACACACAACGTACACACAAAGTACACACAACGTACAACGTATGAAGAAAGTATCTCTGACCTATCGCATACGCTCACGGTATGCTGACCAACATTACGTATGTTGCTTCATCGCTAGAAGTATGGCATATGCGTGAAGTACACTGGAGATATGGCAGGCATACGTTCGAACTACGTTAGGAGTATGTTATGCATCCGTTGGCTGTACACGGACTGCACTGCTGAACGTATGGTTAACGTGTTCCAACCTATCCTGACCTACCCCTAACATGTGCATAATGCATGCCGACGTATGCCCAGTGTATGAGAAACATATGAGCCGTATGCCGGCATAGGTTGAAAATTTTGAACATGCACACAAATTATTTGCAGCTCGACCTACGCGGACCTATGCCGACCTATGACGGCGTATGCCGAGCGTATTTGACATATGCCCAACCTATGCGTAACCTATGACGTCTTATGCCAACATGTTGGACGAAAATCGCATACATTGGCATACACTATCGCCATACGTCGTAGTGTGACAGCCCCTTAAGAAGAATGTATTCAGAAGTTCCAGTCGTGTCTGGGCCCTACAATGAAAATAAACAAATGGAAGTAATATAGGGTGTGTGGGCAGAAAAATTGCGTCAGGCCGGCTCGCTGAAAAGTGAAAAGACAGTAGTGAGCTGGAGTTGATGGTGAAGAATTTTTTTTGTTTGCTTGTTGTTTTTACATCCTAGCAACATCTAAGGTCGTATAAGGACGGGTACTGACTTGTGACAGATCGTGCTGCTGGTAACTTCATTGTGCTGCCCCACTGGGAGACCATGCCGCCATGACCCCATATCCCACACATTATCCTGATACTATCCTAACCAGTCCTTGTCCTATTCCATTAATGCTGACAAAATCCATCGGACCAAGCAACTTTAACTATTTAACATATCCCTGCATGCAGGTATAGCATAACCATAGGAATGCGACTGTGACGTCACAGCTTAGCTGGGATCTGCGTCAGAATAACCTGATGCAGACAGATGAGGCTGCTCCTCCAGTACCTATACAGACGCTAAGCTCCCAGCGATAAGGATGTGCAGTCACAATCACAATAAAGCCGCCTTGCCCGCAATGCCTTCAACCAACAGGCAGCCCCACTCCCTCAGGCTTAGCCACTGCAGACAACACTCTCCGATCACAGTTGTGGTTGCGGTAGTGATGCTGGTTATCTGAAGGTGGCATTGGAGAGTGTGCCCGCGATCAAGGCCGTCAGCCAAGGTCCCACACATACGCATACGCATATGTACACGAACACACGCACACTCATGCGAACACGCACAGCTCTTGTTCATGGCACGTCTGCGGCTAAGGGCAAAGGGCACAGGTGAAAGGAAGGTGGAAAAAACAAAAGTCAGGGACAATGCCGTTAGAACTATGTTTAACAATTTAACACCCGAGCCGACCCACCTGGTCATAGTCCCAAAGAGTATGGATGTGTTCTGGCACATCTAGGCACTAACTAGGGACAGGGCACAAGTGAAAGGAAAGCTGCAAACAAAACAAACAAACAAATTCTGGGAACACGTCCTCATCCACAAACCTATTACCATCTCACTAGATGTACATACTAGGCTACAATATTAGTTATATGATAGGAAGTTATACCCCCCCAAAAAAAAAAAAAAACTAACATAGATAATAACTACTTAAATAAATGCTGGTGGATGTCCCGGATACCAACCTGGAACCGGAACCCAGGCATATACCATAGCATTCCTCACAGCTGTCCAGTGTTGAAAACAAGCACCCTCGCAGGAGGTTGCACACTATGGGCAGAATGAATACTGCATCAATAATAAAAATAATTTTTAAAATTAAAAAAGGTGATCCTAAATGATATGCACTGTGCGTAAAGTAGTGCATGTGTCTAGAGCAACTCTCTACCGCCCACCCCCCCACCTCCCACCTCCCACTGTCTAGCAACACCGCTTCTTTTATCTCACACTCACACTGCCTAGCAATACTGTCGCGACAAATCCTCCCACCCACACTGACATCACATCCCAGTCACCCACACGCACACCACCTGACACTCACCCACACTCACACCACATCCCAGTCACTCACACCACATCCCACTCACCCACATTCACACCACCTGACACTCCCACACTCACACCACCTGCCACTCACCCACACTCACACCACCTTCCATTCACCCACATTCACACCACCTGACACTCTCCCACACTCACACCACCTGACACTCACCCACACTCACACCACCTTCCATTCACCCACATTCACACGACCTGACACTCACCCACACTCACACCACCTTCCATTCACCCACATTCACACCACCTGACACTCCCACACTCACACCACCTGACACTCACCCACACTCACACCACCTTCCATTCACCCACATTCAGACCACATCCCACTAACCCACATTCACACCACCTCCCCCTCATACCACCTCCCACTCACCATCACACACACCACCTCCCACTCACCCACACTCACACCACCTCCCACTCACCCAGACTCACACCACCTGAGAGTCACCCACAGTCACACTACCTCTCACTCACCCACATTCACACCACCTCCCACTCACCCACCCTCACACCACCTCCCACTCACCTACATTCACACCACCTCCCACTCACCCATATTCACACCACCTCTCACTCACCCACATTCATGCCACCTCCCACTCACCCACATCCACACCACCTCCCACTCACACCACCTCCCACTCACCCACATTCACACCACCCCCCCACTCACCCACATTCACACCACCTCCCATTCACACCACCTCGCCCCCTCCCATTAGTCTGGGATCCACAACCAGGAAATGTGCAAATTAAGGGTTTTGATATGACACCCCTGCTATAAAATTGTTGACACTTGCATTATGTCTATAGGGGATCTTGGACATCTGAAAAGTGAATTTGGACACTTTGAATGTATTGCGCAAATTCGGTAGACACCGTTTTTTGACGATAGGCTGTGACGACACCAGCCGCCTAATTCCATGGTAGGGGAAACTAAATCTAGTATATCATCACAACGCAAGACTTTACTGCAACAAATTACCACTCATTCTTTTGGTATGGATATAGCCTAAAACAATAACCAGAGTAGATTCTCATTGGATGAACCTCAAGGTCACTAGAGGTCAAAAGGTTGGCAAGGTTGTGGTATGCCAGAAATCCTGGACTTTCATCAAAGAAGTGCCTATTAATATACCGTATCATAAATATTTTCACTAAAATACTGATTCAATCAACTCCTTAGATCCCTGTGATGTTTTTAGGAAAGGGGTGTCAAGGCTCATATAGAATAAATGGCGTCCTGTAGACATATTTCTAAGTTATGTTTTGGAAAAATATCTAAAAACATTAGTTTTTGACGGATCCATTTAAGTCAAATAAAATGTGCGTAATAATCCATTTATTTCAGCCATTAACTAATATAGCATACTAGGACAGGTCTAAAAGGGGTTTGTAAATTCTCCTAAAAAGAAATAATTTTCAAGAATGATATATAAGCCAGGGCCAGAGTTTTTAAATTGGTAAGTACTAGTAATAACATTTTAGTTCTAGTTCTAACTACCAATAAGTGCCTGAATACAACCCACAGCATTGAATAGGCCACGACACCCATCAACACATGGAAAAATATACCATGCAGAATGCACATGTATACATGTGCGTTCAGTGCCTCTTATGTCTAGGGCAACTCAAGAACGCACATAGATGCGAAAATCGAGCAGCAAAATCTAATAGCCAGTGATGAATGTTTAGTCTATACCCTCCTGTTCATTTGATTACGTCCAACCCCCCTCCCCCACAGTAATTTAGTTTGTGCATCTTCTCTGACCGTGAAAGAATTGTGTGACCAGATAGTTGACCTGCAAAATGAATTAGATGAATACCAGCTATATTGTGAGGGGGATGATGTTGATTTTAATCTCCTCAAAAACATTTTGAGTACATCATATCCTTTGGCAAAGTACTTGCGAACAGAGGTAAAAACAATTGCAAAAAGAATGCATGCTGCTGAAGATAGAGAAATAGAGATATCTCATGAAACAGCATCTCGCCAGGTTCCAGTAGATTTGTACAATCTAATAGCATGGTGAAGATGAAAGTGTTTGTTGTACACCAAATTGGAACACATTCTTTGAATTTTATTCCAGGAAACAGACACAGAAAACAAAAATTGGCTATGGTCCAATGTATCCTCAAACTCCTACAAATCCAGATGTTGTCAAAACCTCTCTTGACTACTTTGTTACACTGAATCTGAAATTGGGCCTGTCAAAGACTGTGATAACATGTGACCAGCCAATATATGATATCATAAAAGGCTTGGTGAAAAAGGAGCCTGCCAGATATAAAGATGTTATAGTAGTACGATTGGGCGGATTCCATATTGCACAGAACTTTTTGGGGTCCATTGGTTTCTTCATGAAAGAAAGCGGCATTGAAGACGTACTAGTTGCAAGTGACATATGTGGAAGAGGAACAGCTAATAAAGTGATGTCAGGGAAGGACTATTATAAAATGGTTTGTTACCATTCCTTGCTCAGTGAGGCATTCTTTATGCTCAAGTGGGAACCCTTTGAGCAATGGTTGTTGCAAGAAGATGAACTTGACTTACTCTCATCTTTGTCATCTGTGTTGGAATGTCTCAGGGCAGCCTTTCAAATGAAGGTCAAAGACAGTGTTACAAAACCTGTCGGTGATATCATGACAAGTCTAAGATTAGTTCAATCTCACTGGAAGAACTTTGAGAATACATTGGGTATAACAGCTCGGTTATGGGGAATCTATATTGAAATGATGCTCATTTTGAAACGCTATATCCATGCTGAAAGAGTTGGCATTTGGAAACAACATCTGCTCGAGGCACAAAACATGCTACCATACACGGTCTGTTCTGGACATAGCAAGTACATGTCCTGTCTGCCAATTTATCTCAGTGAAATGAATGACCTCCCTAACACTGCGCCTGAAGTACACAAGGAATTTGAAGCGGGTAATTTTGCAGTGCACAAGATGGATGGAGACTTTAATGGAGTATGGACAGACCTTGCATTGGAACAAACTTACAACAAGAAAGGGAAGACAAGACTATTCAAGGGCATTACCCAGGCAGAATTAACAAGAGAGAAATACATAAAAACCATGCCATTCCTAACAGCGATCTCTGAGAGTGTGAAGTAGATGGTACATATGGAGTCTTCTCAATCAGATCATCATGAGAAAATGAATAAAGATGATATGGTAAAGGTACTGAAAATCAGAGACACTGTGGCAGAGAAAATGAGAAATCCGTTTGCTGCTTCCCTCGCAGATGATAAGTTAGTTAACATTGCAACGGCAGAAATGCTTGTTTCAACACTACTCATGGACGCCAACAAACTTGGGTGGGTTAGAGGCAATGACGGCTGCCAGCAAAACTGATGCTGACCAAATTATCACCCCTAAGATAATGACTTTTGCCACACAACAGAAGCAAGGCAAAAAAAATCAGGACTCTGTAAAACAATTAATTTCTGAGGAAAGCTCGGTTACTAGGGCCCTTTGCTTTACACATGAATTGAGTGACGAGGCAAGAATGGAAGCCTTCAGTTACGAATGGAGTGACTATCCACCATCCTTATTTGAGCCAGACAAGACTGGGGGATTTACCATGCGCAAAGGAACTAAATCTGACTTTATAGGAACTCTTCAAAACAAGGATTCATGGGAACCAATGAAAGTGTTGCCTCCCTCCGAATCGGAACCGGTGTATGTTATTGATGCCATGGCATTCGTGCAACATTTTCAGACCCTTGGGGCAAGTGATTTTGGCGAACTTCAGGAGAGGTACAAAAACCAGATTCTAAGTATGAAACCCAAACATTGTTCAGAAGTGCATTTTGACAGCGATAGATATGACTTTGGTTCAATGAGCCTAAAGAGTGATGAGCGCCATAGACGGGAAATGGGAGCAAACTCACCGAACATGAACATGAAAGTACCTGTGTGGAAAACATTCCTTTCAAACCCTAAAAACAAGGCAAACCTGCTCTCATACTTGTCATCTTCTTGGTCGCAGTCTGTATCCCTGCCAGATGGGTTTACCCTTATAATAGGAGTTAACGCAGAGGGAATATGTGTGACCAACAGCGGCACCAATGTGATGGAGGAGCTGTGCTGCCAAACACATGAGGAAGCCGACACGAGAATCATCGCACATCTTGCTAGCTGCCAAGACAGGAGCATATTTGTTATCCACGCAACCGACACAGATATCATCATGCTTGCTATGTACCATTATCCTCAGCTTCCACACATTGTAAACCTATGGGTGGAAAATAATGAACTCTTCCTGCCCATTCATGACTTGGTTGTGGAATTGGCGAAAGTGGTGGGAAAAAATGAAATGGAACTAACAGCCACATTACTCACTTCGTATGTCATGTCCGGCTGTGACTCAGTGAGTTATACATAAAGAAGAGGAAAAAAAAGGGCAGCAATTGTAGCAATGCAGCATGTCGGTTCAATGCCAGCATTGACAAATTTCGCTCACAACACTGTGTGCCTAGATGATACGTTGTACAAAGAAGCATGTGATTTCTTATGTGATTTGTACGGAAGGGCAGGATATTCATCTTTAGATAGGTTACGAGCCCATTTATTTGCATCAAGCAAACGGGACCTCACCTCTCTACCTCCCACTGAAGATGCATTTCATTTCCACATTCTCAGGAGTCTTTGCAACATTAGCCTCTACAAACAGGCCCATCTAAGCAATCCAACTCTTCTCCCACCTGAACAGTATGGCAGATATATGGACCAAGGAAGATTAGTTCTTGTCATGAAGAGCAAGCCAAACAAACCTGCAGTGGCAAAATTGACATACTGCAAGTGCAAGAAGGGCTGTTTAAGAAACTGTTCATGTGCAAAGGCTGAATCGGCATGCATTATTGCATGCACCTGCAATGGGGACCGAAACAAATGTGGGCGACTGACTGAAGACAATGAAAGTGATGAGGACTAGCTAACCAAGAACAAAGTATATTTTCTACTAGGTGTAGTTGTAATGGGAACATTATATGTTATTGTTAGAATGATGAACTTGGGATGACAACATACTGCTTATTAAGTTTTTTTGTCTTATCTCCAGATAGTTCAGACGTTTTCTACTGATAGTTTCACAAATAATAACAAAAAACTATTGGATAATGAGAGTTATATCAATTAAATGTACGAAGGAAAATTCACTGAATTTGGCTTTTTTCTGAAATATCGCTTAGTAAAAGATGTACAGGGGGCCATTAGTTCTTTGCCAATCCTCACATCCCTTTTCTAAAATCATCAGGGGGATCTAAGGAGTTGACTGAAACAGTATTTTAGTGAAAAAACTTATGATACAGTATATTAATAGGCACTTCTTTGATGGAAGTCCCAGATTTTGGGCATTCCACAACCTTCGTGACCTTTTGACCTCTAGTGACCTTGAGGTTAATCCAATCAGAATCTACTCTGCTTATTGTTTTAGCCTACATCCATACCAAAAGAATGAGTGGTAATTTGTTGCAGTAGATTCTTGTGTTGTGATGATATACTAGATTTAGTTTCCCCTACCCCGGAATTAGGCGGCTGGTGTCATCACACCCTATCGTCAAAAAACGGTGTCTACCGAATTTGCGCAATACATTCAAAGTGTCCAAATTCACTTTTCAGATGTCCAAGACCCCTATAGACATAATCCAATTGCCAACAATTTTATAGCAGGGGTGTCACATCAAAATTATTTTTCTGGTTGTGGATCCCAGACTACATCCTCCCATTGTGTGAATGTGGTGTTCTATGTGGCAGAGTGGTTAGAGTGTCTGACTTTTTTCTAGGACGGACACCTAATCTGAAGGTTAGTGGTTTGATTCCCCATGCCCCCATCTCTGCCAATTTGGATTTCCACCGATGTGTATAACTTACATCGTCATCAAATGCTGGTTGCTCTCATACCATGTCTATTTGGTGTGGGAGGTTAAGAATCCCGTGGGTCGGTAAAAGTGCAGGCGCAGGTGTTCTATTGACAAACTGTCTAATGGTGAAAACAAGTCTATTCAGACTTATCCATGATAGGCAGTATAAATCTTCAAGAAAAAATACCCACGCTAACACCATTCCATTCCAACCAAACCAAACCAAACCAAACCCAACAACCCTTCAATAACATCGTCCATTCACATCACTCAGGCCACCCGACATCACTCGGACCACGTCACATCACTCAGACCATCCTGCATCATTTAGACCACCCCACCTCCTGTGCGGGAGATCGGGAATTCAATTCCAGGTCTAGTCAAACCAATGACTTAAAAAATTGATATTTGTCACTTCCTAGCCTGGCGCTCAGCATTAATAGGATAGGGCAAGGACCAGTTTGGCTCAGTGTCACGATAATGTCACTGAGTGGGAAAGCGGGTCATTCTGGCGGTGGAATGCTGGCATTGTGCTGTCTCAGTGGGACAGCACTATGAAGTCCCCATGAATGCACACCATCAAAAGTTGGTACCCGTCCTGACATGTATGCCCTTAGATTATGCTACCAAAAAACACAACAAACAACAAACACAAACCACACCCCCCCACCAAACCAACCAGGATGTAAAACTAGCAACAAACAACAAACACATTAACTCGACACTGGCCCGGCTGTGGGCCATCCTGATATGACCTTAGATGTTGCCAGGATGTAAAACTCCAACAACCAACCAACCAACCGACCTGCCAACACCATCTCCGTCATCACAATGGGGTCTCAGATCTAACCGTGGCAATTGCACAATAAATCGAACTGCCCGACGAACCGTGATTACAGCGTGCTTACCCTAAAGGCCCTGTCACATTACGGCGTATGGCAGGAGCGTATTGAAAACCTACGTAGGTCCTGCGCGTGCCGGCCTATGATGACATTTGGTGACCTTTCGGGTGGTTTTGAGCGTATGTGGAACCTACGAGGAGCGTACGAGGAGCGTATGAGGAGCGTATGGGAGCGTATGGGAGCGTGCTGTGACATTTTTTGACAGTATGGGCCATACGCCCTCATAGGTCGGGTTTTTTTGAGCATGCACAAAAAAATTTGGACGGACGGATTTATGAAAGCGTATGGCGGCGTATGCCTCATACGCTTCACATACGCCGGCATCTGGCGGCATCTGGCAGCGTATGAGTAGCGTATGAGTAGCGTATGCGTAGCGTATGAGTAGCGTATACGGCGTATGCCGACGTATATGACGTAACGCGCTTACGCCGCCATACGCTCCCGTAAAAAACCCTAATGTGACAGCCCCTTTAACGGTGGTGTGTGTCCCAGAGTTACGTGTGTGCTGGTTAATATGCCTTTTTGTGACGTCCTCCTCACGTCTTTGAACTAAAAGGGCTGTCACACTACAACCTATGGCGTTACCATATGCCGACAAATGCGCTTTTCGACCAACACGTCGGCATAGGCCATCATAGGTTACGCATAGGTTGGGAATACGTCGTATACGCTTTTCATAGGTCGTTATAGATTGGCGTAGGTCAAGCCGCCAAAAAATGTTTGTGCATGTTCAAAATTTAAAACCTATGCTGGCATGTGGCTCATACGTTTCTCATACGCTGGACGTATGCTGGACGTACGCCGGCATAGGTTACGCATAAGTTAGGGGTAGGTCGGTATAGGTTAGCCATACATTGAACCTGCGTCCCCCGCGTATCTCTGGCGTATATAGCGTATGCCTAGCTTATGTCTAACGTGCCTCTAGCATGTGCTGGCGTACCCCTAGCGTATGGCGAGTGTATGCCCAGCATGTTGGCTCTCTGTCACACTACGACGTATGGCCTTAGCGTATGGCGACCTATGCAATTTTTTACACCACGTCGGCATATGGCATCATAGGTTACGTATAGGTTGGGCATAGGTCGAGTACGCTCAGCATTGGTCGGCATAGGTCGGCATATCTCGACCTATCTTTATTTTCAAATTATTTCAACATGTTATGCACACATCGCCGCCATACGTCGTAGTGTGACAGGGCCTTCAGATAAAGTGTTGGCACCCATGTGGCTGTCCGACATTCGGGCTTTCTTTCATGTTTGTTTGTTTGTTGTTTTACGTCCTAGCAACATTTGAAGTCATATCAGGATGGGTACCAGTCTTGTGACAGCACGCACTCATGGTGACTTTATAGTGATGCCCCACTGGGAGACCAGGCCACCAGCACCATGACCTGATACCCGCACTCAGTCACATTATCCTGATACTGAGCCAGCCAATTCTTGCCCTGTCATAATAATGCCGAGCCCCTGGCTAGGAAGCGACAAGTATACATTTTTAAGTCATTGGTTTGACTCGACCAGGGTTCGAACCCATGAACCCATGGCTTCGGATCCCCCGATCTCCCAAAACAGGAGACGCTCAACTCATTCGGCCATCGCGTCTGGTCTAGGCTTTCTTTGATATCTGACACCTGTCATCAAGTGCAGCTACCAGACAGGATTGGTGAATGAGTTGAGCGTCTGTCTCCTGTTTTGGTAGATCGTGGGATTCAAACACATGGGATCCGAACACTGGTAGAGTCAAAACAATGACTAAAAAGTGTATACTTGTCACTTCCTAAACAGGTGCTCAGGCTTATTAGGGTAGGGTAACCACTGGTTGGCTCAGTGTCAGGATAATGTCACCAAGTAGGATATCAGGTCACACTTCTGGTGGCCTGGTCTCCCAGCGGGGCAGCATTATAAAGTCACCATGAGTGTGCACTGTCACAAGTCAGTACCCATCCTGATGGTACCTTAAATGTTGCCAGGACATAAAACTCCAACAACCAAGAAACCAATGATAATTCATGAACAGATTTCCATTTTTATTTAAATGTATTTATCAATCAATCAATGGGTGCCGTCTTCTCGAAGAAGGTTGGCTGCAATGGACCTCCATCTCTTCCTGTCATTCGTTCCTCTCACGCATTCCGCATAGCTCATTGCTGTCCACTCAGTGATGTTGTCCATCCATGTTGTTCTCCTTCTCAAACTCTTGGTCTTTTCCCTTCTATCTTCCCTTCCAGTATTCTTCTCTGTGATTCCTGGTGTCGTATCATGTGGCCAAAGTATTTAATTTTTCTGTTTTTGATCGTTTGTATTATCTGTCTCTTTATTTTCATTCTTGTTAGGACCTCCACGTTGCTTATCATTGCTGTCCATGGAATTTTTAACATTCTTCTGTATTCCACATTTCAAATGCCTCGATCTTTGTTGTTATTGCTTTCTTCAAAGTCATGTCTCGCAGCAATATAAAAGTGTAGACCACACATAGCATTTTAGCAGTCGGAGTCTTGTTTTTATATTTATGTCTCTAGATGTTAGTACTTTCTGCATCTTTAGAAATGTTGTTTTGGCAATGTTTATTCTCCGTTTAATCTCTCTCTCACATCCGCCATCACTAGTTATTAATGGCCCAGATACACAAATGACTCTACCTGCTCCAAGATTACACCATTAACTTTTATCTCTGCTCTTGGTTTGTATTCCTTTCTGCTGACAACCATGGATTTTGTCTTCTTTACATTCATTTTGAGGCCACATCTCTCACTTTTTTCTTTTACTTCATCCACTATATCTTGTAGTCGATTTGACGTTAAGGCTAGCAGTGCTGTATCGTCTGCGTATCTTGTGTTATTGATATTTCCACCTCCAACATTTCTTCCTATGATGTCATCTATTTCTCTGAAAATCATTTCCGTATAAATGTTGAAAAGACTAGGTGATAGAACACATCCTTGTCGCACTCCACATTTGATCTTCACTTCTGGTCTCAATGAGTCTCCAATTCTTACAGCAGCATACTGTTCCCAGTAGAGGTTGGCCACAAGCCAAATGTATTTATATAAAGTGCATAAATATGCAGCGTCATGAAATTGCTTGTTGCATAGCAACTTGAGAAGACGGATAAGATGCTGTCATTGCAAAGCGTCGCTGGCAGCCGACGTCCTCCATCTTGATTGATCAAACATGAGACATCCTCATCAACCTACGTCACCCCCCCCACACAGACACAGACTCCACCACGGAATTCATAACCAATTAATCCAGCTAACTACAAACCATTGGCAGTATTGTTTTCACTCAATCCCCTTGCTTTTAAACCCATCAATCTGCCATCCATCCATCTTTTGTTGGCTTCCGAGTCATTCATGGGACAATTGTGTTATTCACATGCACACTTGTTATTCTGTATTCCCAGTGCGTCAGTGTCAATGTCGACAGACAATGCCCGCCGTACACCACACGACAATCTGCTTTTTGAACGTCCGTTATTCGGGGGATTGAGAAACAATGCTCCGTGTGTCGGAGTCGATTTTGCGCTGCTGCATTGTTGACGACTTGCTATCGGAAAGAGTAGCCTATGTGGCGGCAGCGGGTTTCCTCCAAAGAGATATGTCAGAATGACCATATGTTTTGACGTCCAATAGCCGATGATATGAAAATCAATGTGCTCTAGAGGCGTTGTTAAATAAAACAAGCTTTACTTTTGTTGACAACTTGCTGTGACCCATAGATGTGATTGTAAGACCCCGCCCCACGCTCCCCCCACCCCTATCCCCGCTTCATACCCCTCACATATATATACTCTCCATATGGTAATAATCATTTGGTTTCAGATTGAAAAGGGGAATCCCTATCAAGAACCAATCAGGTTGGGAGATAAATTGGTGACAATTGATCAAATAGTGTGTGATTTAATACGCGATGACAAGCAAGTCCACCTTCCACCTCACTGACTGGTTTACCTAGTGCACCGCATCCTGATTGGCTGCCGCATTTCCCACACCCACCCCTCTTGGCCTGTGCTGCCTCACTTCCTGGCGAGTTGGTGACCCAAGCAAACTTTTCGCCCACCCACCCGTCAACTTTGTTCTTATTTGTTATTTTTGTTTGTTATTGAAGGGTCCATGCAAGGCCTGGGAAGTCCTCAAAAGTCTTGAACTTCATTTGACCTATTTCAAAACCTTGACAAGCCTTGAATTTAATCTATTTTAGGTAATTAGTCTTGAAAAGCCTTGACTTCCACTGTCCCCACTGATCTAAATTAGTCCGAAATCACCATTCGCCGTTGTTGTTTTTTCCTGAAATTCAAATGAAAATTGTCTTGAATTCCTATCAAAAGAACCTTGAAAATCGTTGAAATAGCATTTAATTCCATATCTTCATGTATATACGTACCCTGTTATTGCTATTTCACCTTACGACTTTACATACTTCTCTTACATCGTTTTTATTATTAAATTTGTTGTTATCTGTACTATCACCTTCTTTATCGTTCTTTTGCCGAATCAACTTCTATTCTGATCAAATATAAAGCTTTCGAAAGATGCTGGCTATGAACTCAGATGGCCAGTTCTGTTGCCCGGTAATCACCCTGCAGCATGATGTGCATTACTTTGTCAGTAACAGTCTGGTATTACCAAAGATCCTATAGTACTAAGATGGCTCACTCCCTATCTCTCCCATGGTAATGTAAATTTCGCAGTGCCACCTTGTGGTGGGTTTGATCAGCCCAGCTGCTGGTTGGTGTTTCACATGTAAACACATACAATTATAGTATACATGAGATAGGTAAGTATGAATACACATCAATAGTCTAGTAGTAAGAGTAAAAAAAATATAACACATATATGCCAAGAAAATCAAACAAAATGTTAACATAGACTACTAACCAGACCAACCATCTATCTGCTGCTGAAATGCAGGCAATCAAATCCTACTGCAGCTACTGTGTGATAAGATAACACCAACACTACAGCTGGCCAGCATTGAAAACAAGCCTGAATACCCAGGCTTATATGCTATGGACAGTATAAATACAGCCTCAATAAACAAATAAATAAATAAATATGAAATTGCTATGAACAAATACACATCATCATCAGCATCATCATCATCATTGCCATCATCACACATCTTTCACATTCATATATACATTTATACATATAATATAGCACCTGTTTAACCAAGAGAACATCCAGCGCACCAAGTGGTGGGTTTGATCATTTTGATTACACAGTACAGGCTGAGTGAGCCATCTTAGTATTATAGGGTCTTTGGTATTACAAAGGAACCACCAAATAAAGATATCTCCACTACTGATTTGCTGTTAACCATCCAGATTTCTTAGGTAGGTAGTTCGTGACTGATTTGTAGTAGGATACCAAGCTAACAACATCCTTCAAATACAGTTCGAGCAACTAATTAAAATCAACAAGAAGCAAAATACAATTTCGTGAGTGCTTTGTAGTACGATACCAAGCTAACAACATCCTTCAAATACAGTTCAAGCAACTACTTATAACCCACAAGAAGCACTGCCACTATATCCCAGCATACGTTGGTTTATGTAAATAGTGGCATTAGGAAAATGTTTGCTTGACAGCTTTCGAAGCTGGAATAACAATTAGAACAACTAAAGAAACCCACCACGAGGAAAATAGAAGCTGCCTTGTGATACATTGGTTCTTCCTGTCACTCTCCCTACACATGTTTGTTTACATATAGCGTTGTTGGGTAAAAAGCTGACCGAGAGCCTTTGAAGTTGGAGTCACAAATAGAACAACTAAATAAACCCACCAAGAATAAAATAGAAGCTGCATTGTGACACCTTGGCACTTCCTGCTACTCGCCCAGCACAACTTTGCTCGTAAACATAAATAGCGACGTTAGGCAAACATCTGCTTGAGAGCCTTTGCAGTTGGAGTTACAATTAGAACAACTAAATAAACCCACCCCGAGGAAAATAGAAGGTGCATTGTGATACCATGGCACTTCCTGCCACTCTCCCAGCACATGTTTGTTTACATAAATAGCGATGTTAGGCAAAAATCTGATCGAGAGCCTTTGAAGTTGGAGTTACAATTAGAACAACTAAATAAACCCACCAAGAATAAAATAGAAGCTGCATTGTGACACCTTGGCACTTCCTGCCACTCTCCCAGCACATGTTTGTTTACATGAATAGTGACGTTAGGCAAACATCTGATTGAGAGCCTTTGCAGTTGGAGTTACAATTAGAACAACAAAATAAAACCACCTCGAGGAAAATAGAAGGTGCATTGTGATACCATGGCACTTCCTGCCACTCTCCCAGCACATGTTTGCTTACAAAAATAACGACATTAGGCAAAGAACTGCTAGAGAGCTTTCAAAGTTGGAGCTGTCACTCGCCCAGCACATGTTTGTTTACATAATTAATGACGTTAGGTAAAGATCTGCTCGAGAGCTTTCAAAGTTGGAGCTGTCACTCGCGCAGCACATGTCTGTTTACATAAATAACGATGTTAGGCAAAAGTCTGATCGAGAGCCTTTGAAGTTGGAGTTACAATTAGAACAACTAAATAAACCCCCACCGAGGTAAATAGAAGGTGCATTGTGATACCTTGGTACTTCCTGCCACTCTCCCAGCACATGTTTCTTTACAGAAATAACGACATTAGGCAAAGATCTCCTAGAGAGCTTTAAAAGTTGGAGCTGTCACTCACCCAGCACATGTCTCTTTACGTTAGGCAAAGATCCGATCGAGAGCCTTAGAAGTTGGGAGTTACAATTAGAGTTGGAGTTACAATTAGAACAACTAAATAAACCCATTAAGAGTCAAATAGAAGCTGCATTGTGCCACTCTCCCAGCACATGCTCGTTTACACGGCAGTGCTCGAGAGCATAAGGAATAGTGAAACCCTGCATTTTGCAAACTGACATAGAATATATCGATTCAGCAAACGAACAAAACAGGCAAGTAAGCGCTGCTAAAAAAACATTTAATCAAAACAGTAGCGCCTGGGATAAGGCCGATGGAGGAAAGTAGTAGGGCGGGTGTGCAGATAAGTTAGCAGGTCACCGGCTTGCTGAGAAGCGATGAGAGGGAGCGAGAGTGCGGCCAATAGCGGAAAGGGTGAGCAAACGCGCTTGCCAATCAGATGGATGGAGATAGACCCGGCTGTTCACCGAAATGTGAGTCCAGAGCACAGCAGGGACGGTGGGGGCAATGTCATTCCCACTGAATCAAGCGCACTACAAACATTGCGACCAATGCTGTAATTCCTGGAGCAGCGTAAATGTGCTCTATACAATGTAATGCCAGTGTTGGTGAGCAATGGCGGGATATACACAGCCAAACCCCATTAAATGTGGTCCATGCAGCTGCACCCGTCCACTTACATGCACGAGTAAACCAGGCATTGCCAACATGCAGACTGTTCGTGTTAACAGGTAATATAGTACACTGTTTGGTGGGCGAGGGGGGGGGGGAGGTGGGAGAGGGGGCTTGGGGTTTTCTTTGTTTGTTGGAGTTTTACGTCCTGGCAACATCTAAGGTCATATCAACACAGGGGCTTGGGGAGGGTGAAAGGGGAAGTGGGTGTGAGGAGAAAGGTTGATTTGTTGGTTGTTGGCGTTTTATGTCCTGTCAACTGAGGGAGAAGGGCGGAGTGAGGAGGGGTGAGGGGGAAGGGCGGAGTGAGGAGGGGTGAGGCGGAAGGGCGGAGTGAGGAGGGGTGAGGGAGAAGGGCGGAGTGAGGAGGGGTGAGGCGGAAGGGCGGAGTGGGGAG
The DNA here is from genome assembly GCA_030323885.1 of Branchipolynoe longqiensis. NCBI lineage: Eukaryota > Metazoa > Annelida > Polychaeta > Phyllodocida > Polynoidae > Branchipolynoe > Branchipolynoe longqiensis. Next base: position 13,173,074 of record CM059188.1, on the reverse strand, counting down.
GGGTGAGGGAGAAGGGCGGAGTGAGGAGGGGTGAGGGAGAAGAGCGGAGTGGGGAGGGGTGAGGCGGAAGGCGGAGTGGGGAGGGGAGGGAGAATGGGAGTGAGGAGGTGTTGAAAGGAGAAGGGCGGAGTGAGGAGGGGTGAGGCGGAAGGGCGGAGTGGGGGAGGGGAATGGCGGTGGAGTGTGAATGGCGGAGTGGGGAGGGGTGAGGGGAAACGGCGGAGTGGGGAGGGGTGAGGGAGGAGGGCGGAGTGAGGAGGTGTGAGGGAGAAGTGGGGAGGGGTGAGGGAAAAGGGCGGAGTGGGGAGGGGTGAGGGAGAAGGGCGGAAGGAGGGAGTGAGGGAGAAGTGGGGAGGGTGAGCGGAAGGGCGGAGTGGGGAGGGGTGAGGGGAAGGGCGGAGTGGGGAGGGGTGAGGCGGAAGGGCGGAGGGGGAAGGGCGAAGTGAGGAGGGGTGAGGAGAAGGGCGAGAGGGGTGTGGGAAGGGCGGATTGGGGAGTGAGTGGAAGAAGGGCGGAGGAGGTGGTGGAGAAGTGAGAGGGGGGGGAAGTGAGGAGGTGTGAGGGGGAGTGAGGAGGGGTGAGGGAGAAAGGCTGGGTGATGAGGGGTGAGGGGGGAAGGTAGGAGGGGTGTGGGAGAGGGCGGAGTGAGGAGGGGTGAGAGAGAAGTGAGGAGGGGTGAGGGAGAAGGGCGGAGTGAGGAGGGGTGAGGGGGAAGGGAGGAGGGGTGAGGGGGAAAGGCAGAGTGAAGATGGGTGTGGGAGAAGGGCGGAGTGAGGAGGGGTGTGGGAGAAGGGTAGAGTGAGGAGGTGTGAGGGAGAAGGGAGGAGGGGTGAGGGAGAAGGGCGGAGGAGGAGGGGTGTGGTCGAAGGGCAGTGTGAGGAGGGGTGAGGGAGAAGGGCGGAGTGAGGAGGTGTGAGGTGGAGGGTGGGGTGAGGGGAATCTGCGCACGACGTGACTGCTGCATCTACTCAGGCGGATACTAGTCGAGGTTATCAATAAAACTGTGTTGATCGGGGACCTTACAGAAGCCGTATTTAACACTGCCATTGGAGGTGCTCCCAACACCCTTGCAGTTACTGAAATGAACAAAGCGATAATTTCTTTGAAAAGCAGAAGCAGCAGACGACATTCCTCATCCCCGAATCCTTCGGGCACTACGAACATAAATGTTGGTGACAGTACACGGTGGCTGAATTTGTCGCTACCTAACCTGACGCTCCACATTAATAGGATAAGACAAGGACTGGTTAGCCCAGTAGCCGGATAATGCGACTATATGGGATATCGATCAGGTCATGGTGCTGGTGGCCTGGTCTCCTGGTGGGGCAGCACTATTAAGTCACCATGAGGGTGCACTGTCACAAGTCGGTGCCTGTCCTGTTATGAACTTTGATGTTGCTAGGATGTAAAACAACACGCAAACCTAGATGTCGGCTGTTGTCCGCCTGGCCGCATGACACAGCCATGTATGCTTGTATTTTGTTCTTTTATCCAACTAGCACAAGTGCCGTGACATTGGCCGAGCCTGCCGTGATGTAGAATTTATGGCATGTTATATCCTTTAAGCCGGAACTCAACTAAAGCCTAGGTCACAAATGCTGCTGTCTGTGGTGTGTCTTGCAGTTTATGTAAATTTTACGTTGTTGCGGTCTGCGGTTTATCTATTCACAAATCATACGCTCACCGCAAGGCATAGCTCACCGCACAACCGCAGATAACACATTTTAAGACATTTGTTTATTCACAATTTCTATGCATTATGGCACAAACATATTATTCTGTTAACAATAGAAATTGGCAGGATACCGGCGGGATTCCGGCCTGCGGCGTTGCAATTTTCGAAAGTTGAAACTTAAAAAAAATGCAATTCTGTGCGGCAAGGTTTTGCCTAGGCGGCGACTTATTACTGTCGCAAGCACGCAGCAAGGCATTTGTGACTGAGGCATAAGTATAAACACATCAAAACCCTGTAAGGAAAGAAAGCAAAAAGGCATTGAATAGTAAGGGTTGCAGAACCTCTGTATTCCAGTTTCTGCCATATTTAAAAAAAAAAAGAATTAAGTACATTGTTGTGGTCCACTTCCTTTCAGTTTGGAGCAACTTCTGTTTTAAGTAGATATTTGAAGTGAATATAAATATATGCCAAATTTAATTTGTGCGTGCGCATCAAAATCCTGAACACCATGGGCTTCAGCAGTACTCGGGTCTATTAAATTGGCTCTGTGTTTCCTTCTGTACAGCAATAGATATTTAAAGAGTCCATTAGGGTGGTTGCTGGAGTTTTGCATCCTGGCAACATCTAAGGTCATATCAGGATGGGTACCGACTTGTGACAGTGCACACTCATGGCGACTTGTGATAGTACGCACTCATGGCGACTTTATAGTGCTGTCCCACTGGGAGACCAGGCCACCAACACCATGACCTGATATCCCACCCAGTCACATTATCCTGCCACTGAGCCAACCAGTCCTATCCTTATCTTAATAATCCCGAGAGCCTGGCTAGGAAGCGATAAGTATAATTTTGTAAGTGGTGTTTTACAAAGGGGTTACATTCTATACACTACTACTGCATTGATGAGAAATGTACATGTTCCGGGGAATTTTCTGATTTTCTTGGAGGTTGGGGTGGTGGTTGGGGTGGTTATGGGGGTTGGAGTGGGGGTGGGTATGGGGGGTGGGTATGGTGTTGAGGCTGTGAATGTGGCTCGGGGCAGGGTCAGGGCTAAGACCAGGGCTAAGGCCAGGGCCAGGGCCAGAGTCAAAGATAAGGCCATGGTCAGGATGGCATCAGTTATTTATCTAAAACGCAGCCAAATATTCCCTTGCCCGTACAATATAACATCAGCAAAATATAATGTTGCACTAGTTCTCATGGGAAGGGCAGGGAGAGTGGGGATTAGGTAGCTTACTCCGTAAACGGCGAACGTGATGACCAAATCGGTAGAGCTCTTGCTTCCTGTTAGATAAAAGATTCACCCCATATATACAGTAGGGGTGAACGTCAATGTATTCTAAATACGGGTGAAAATAGCTTTAGTATCGAACAGGGAGTACAATCTCTGGTTCCAGTATCAAATGGCTACTGAGATCGGCACAGAGTTGGTGAACTGGGAGAGAATGCAAAAAGACAAAATGGTGGCAATAAAACACTGTCGATGTCACTTTTAAAGTACGTCAAAGTATGTTATATTATATTTATCAAATCAGAAGGAGCAGGGAAATATGAAGATGTATGTGAAGAATATATTTTGCTTCTTAAATTAAGAATTTATCAGCTCAGTTTATTTCCCCAGCATGTCAAAATTTCCACCCGAGTACAAGTATGGGGTGATCTTTTATCTAGCTTTGTATGTGGAAGGTGGGCACACACCCCCTCAACCCCCACCAGACCCACCTACACCTCCACACACACACCACCCCTACACCCCCACTATCGTCATCATCATGCTGTCGGTCGTAATGCAACAAAGACTGCTATCATTACTTGACTGTCACTCTCCATTTATTTCCTGAAAGCTGCCTGCAAGAGTGTTGAAGTGCTGCTGGCTTTTGCAAGTTACCAGCAGCACTCTCTCACGGAGCAAATAGAGGTCTCACACCAGCTAGAACATCTCCAGACAGGCGCAAAACTATTTGTCCCTGCAGTGGCTGGTCGGGAGATGTTGGGAGTTCCATACATCAACTGCCCTTAATGCTGCCACAGTGACATGGCTTTCTGTTTAGGGTTTGCTCCCTTAGCCTTCAGTTCTGTCAAGAACCTGTACCACAAGGCTGTGGTTTACAACTCTGCAGGGCAGGGGCATCAAACTCCCTGAGCTATTGCAATACCTGCAGTACACCCCCACTATACACCCCAATCATACACCCCTACACCACTCCTCGTCCTGATATGACACTATATGTTGCCAGGACTTAAAATCCAGCAATCAACCGACCTACACCCCACCATATATCGCCATACAACAGTGTCTTGCTGCCCTTTTCACTCTTTCACAATGTCCGATGCGTAGTTAGCCTCGTTCTGACGCCTAATTAGGTCACAGAGTAACTTATGTACATCCTCTTCTGGCTGATCTAGGCTCTATTGGGCCTCTAATGCCAGCTTGTTATGGCAAATAAGAACTAGTTTTTGTGCACACATATGTAGGTCGACGGTGCCGCAAAGTCATAAAATTGTGGGTGTCTATCCAGCTTTCTCTCAAATGCTTCTACCGTTGGTGCTTCAACCTCGGATCTGTCACTCGAAAGAAAAATGAGTATTTCCTGACCTCAAGTCTGGGCCTCACCTTGAAGATATTGTTCCGCTGGCCTCTGGTGTTACTGTTTATTCTAAGGTTGAAGAAACCCGTTGTGACATCAATGTCCTAGACTCCAGTAATAATCGTATAACTCTCCATAGCGTGACTAGCTAGCTGTCTGGTGCCCTGACTGATTATTATGTACCCCTCTCAGCTCCCCGCCCCCCCCCCCCCCCCCCCCCACCGGATGCCGGGATATGCAGCCTTCACCCATCTCATGTGCCGGCTTTGCCGAATTTTGTCTGTCTGGGCGCATTAACTTCTATCAGCCGCCGTCTGTCGAGCACTACATTCACCTAAAGGCGCCATTTCGCTAAAATTCCATATATGCGGTATGTGGTATATGAATGCGAATGCTGCTGCATTTGCCATAGAAAACAACAGTAACTTTGACTTTCCTTCACAAATTTGGAGCAAAAAATCCCCCAAAACATGGCATTGGTATCTATACCGCATTCCCATTTGCATGCCGCATACCACATATATCTAATCTTAGCCGAGTATATGGAATCTTAGCTTTAAGCTAAAATTACATATACGTCGAATGCTGCATGCAGCATGTAAATGCGGTATGCAGCATAGATACCCATCCCATTTTGTTGGGGTTTTTTTGCTCCAAATTTGTGATGGAAAGTCTAAGTTTCTGTTGTGACCTATGGCAAATGCAGCATTATTCGCATTCACACCGATCGGTCCATGGGTCGATCCAGTTGCTGCATTCGCATTCGCATTCGCATTCGCATTCGCATTCTCATTCGCATTCGCATTCGCAATCGCAATCGGACATATGGAAGCACTAATGTGCCTTTACATACTTTTCCATTTGCATTTGCATTTGCATTTGCATTCACATACCAGATACCGTGTATATGGAATCTTACCTTTAATCCATGAACTAGATCAAATTTGACTCCCAAAAGGAGGGCAGATCACCACTATTTATTTCAGTTAACTCTATAGATTGCCTTTATGAAAAAATGTGATGGACGTCTCAATTCCATAGCTAAATCCATTTTGGCAGCCATTTGATAAAATGGTAGCCAATTTTTTATCGCACCTCATGACTTGGGCCATAAATTTTAGTCGGCTGGTCTGAGGCACATGTACTCTCACATAAGATATGTTTAGTAGGTCATTTGGCTTTAGTTTAATGCAAATGAAATGGATATTGGTTCACTATCTGTCGAGATAACTTCTGTGATGTTTTTGGGGGGTGTTTTTTCTTTTGTTAATGTTTGGCGCGTCTCCATATTTTCAAGGGTGAAAGATCTCCATTATTTCGCAGATATCCAAGATTCTATTTTGTAAATCTCCGATTCATTTCATTTCTAAAATATCTAGAATGTAAAATCCCAATACAGAAATAATCTAATGTTGTGTTTTTTGTTGGGCTCCATCTAATACCTAATATCAACATGGTGTTGGACATCCCTTCTAAATGCAGAGTGTGTGGTGAATTTCCGCGTTTTCGCGGAAATTCTCTCAGAGACCTTAGCATTGTATGGCATGGGTTCAGACAATAAAATGACTTACAAGATTACTACTGGTTGGTTGGTTGTTGGGGTTTTACGTCCTGGCAACATCTAAGGTCATATCAGGAAAGAGATTGCTACTTTTCACTACCTACCCTCGCACTTGGCATTACTACAATAAGTCAAGTAATGGTTTGCTTGGTATCAGGATAAGGTGACTGAGTGGGATATCGTATCACGATGCTGACAGCGTGGTCTCCAAGTCAGGCAGCACTATAAAGTTGCCAAGAGCGTGCACTTTCACAAATCAGCACATGTCCCAATAATTCAAAACGCGGAAACGGACTGCTATAACATGGCCTTTAATAGGTATCAATGTAGTTAGTTACAAGTTAAGAGGTAGTCTAATCAATGTCTTACTTCTTATACGATAATAGCGGTTTACAGCATTCGGGCCAGTTCTCTGCATACCCGCTAGAGTCGGTAGTTTGAATTCAATCCGAGAGGTGGCACCACCAGTAGTCCCCTCCACGTGCCAGAATTACCCATGTTACAGCTGCAAAATGGACAATTCAAAATGCGGAGACAGACTGCTATAAGATGGCCTTTAATGGGTATCAATGTAGTTACAAGTTAAACTAGTCAGCGGTAGTCTAATCAATGTCTTACTTCTTATGCAATAATAGCGGTTAACAGCAATGTTAGGTTGTCTACTGTCCTAGTCTAATTAATCGTTACTCAGTTAGCAAGAACGTTACGTTTGTCTAATATCGTAGTCTAACCGATCAGAGTCACGGCAATCGTTTCAACCAAGTCCCGGTGGGTCCGCCCTGTGTTACAGGCACTCAACCCTCCCCAATCTCTGCCCTGAATGTGGGTGGGTGTGGGCGAAAATTAGGTACGGGGGATCAGCTTGTGTTGTCCGAGCGGCGTCTTGAGGCTAAGTGCCGGTCAGCCGTAGCCCGCTGAGAGGTGGCGTTCGGGCCACTTTTACGCATACCCGCTAGGGTCGGTAGTTCGAATTCAATCCGAGAGGCGGCACCACCAGTAGTCCCCTCGCCGCGCCAGAATTACCCACGTTACAGCCGCAACATGGACAATTCAAAATGCAGAGACAGACTGCTATAACATGGCCTTTAATGGGTATCAATGTAGTTACAAGTTAAACTATTCAGAGGTAGTCTAAACAAAGTCTTACTTCTTATGCAATAATAGAGGTTAACAGCAACGTTAGGTTGTCTGCTGTCCTAGTCTAATCAATCGTTACTCAGTTTGTCTAATGTCATAGTCTACCCAATCTGGGTCACGGCAATCGTTTCAACCAAGTCCCAGTGGGTCCGCCCTGTCTTCCAGGCACTCAACCAAATAGAGAGGAAAATGCCTGGGGGGCCTTGGTGAAGGCCGCCTTGGGGACGTATTCGTGGACGGCAGGGGATTTCCAGTTTCCTATGTCGCAGACGTCAGAAAATTAGGTACCGGGGGGAGGAGGGGGGGTGCCGGTCAGCCGTAGCCCGCCGAGCGGTGGCATTCGGGCCAGTTCTCCGCATACCCGCTAGGGTCGGTAGTTTGAATTCAATCCGAGAGGTGGCGCCACCAGTAGTCCCCTCCCCGCACCAGAATTACCCATGTTACAGCCGCAACATGGACAATATAACCTTAAAGCTGCATACTCCGATGAAGCATCAAACTGTCAAAACCAAAACAATTATCGAGATTTAACATATTTAACTTATTAAGATGCACATATTAAGCATTTGTTGCCACATAAAACTTTAGCAGCGCATTCTGAGTCAATTTAACCTGTTAGTGCAGAAACCTATGGCATGTTTGCCGAAACTAATTGTCCATGTTTGCACTTCAAATATCTAATATTTAACACACAATTTACTTCAAACTAAGGTACGGTAGATTATAACAATCCATTTAATTTATTTATCTCAGAAAAATGACAGAAAGTCAAAACCATCGGCCTATACAACTTTAAATGTTGATAAGATATAAAGGCCCCCGCCTCCCTTCCCCCCCCTCAACAAAAAAAGAATAACCCCTAACAAAAAGATTTGTTTCACTACATTTTGTTGTTGTTTGTTTTTTGGTCCATTAGTTGTTTAAGCAGGGGAAATTTCAGTCATAGACGACTGGTCTTCCTCATTCCACTGCTGGTCGATAGAAAGCCCGAGCCTACACTTTTACCGACCCAAGGGATTTTTAACCTCCCACACCACAGAGACATGGTATGAGAGCAACCAGCATTTGATGACGCTGTATGTTATACACAGTGGTGGAAATCCAAATTGGCAGAGCTGGGGGCATGGGGAATCGAACTGCCAACCCTCAGATTAGGAGTCTGACCTAGAAAAAAGTCAGGCACTCTAACCACTCCGCCACAGAGAACGCCACAGAGAATTTGTTTTAAAGCCGATCAAGTTACCTTGGTAACGGGCCATTAATTACTTATCCCCACAATTGTCCAAGATAAACGGGGTCTCACTGTATGCAGCAACATTACTTGAAGCAAATCATCGACACAGATAATATTATCCGGTCAACTTGTTTTGAGAGGAAGCCTTTCTGAAAACTATCTAGTCTAGCGGACTTCCCCATCTTCAAACCGGATGGACCAGACGGGATGGCCGAATGAGTTGAGCATCCGTCTCCTGTTTTTAGAGATCGGGGGAATTCAAACCCATGGAATCAAGGATTTGAGCCTTGGTCGAATCAAATCACGGACTTAGCTTATACTTGTCACTTCCTAGCCAGGCGCTCAGCATTATTAGGACAGGGCGATGACTGGTTGGATCAGTGTCAGGATAATGTGACTGAGTGGGATATCAGGTAATGCTGCTAGCGGCGTGATCTCCCAGTGGGGCAGCATTATAAAATTGCCATGAGTGCGTACTGTCACAAGTCGGTACCCATCCTGATATGACCTTAGATGTTGCTAGGACATGAAACAACCACAAACAAACAATCAAACTGGATGTCGCTGGCTGACAATGGGGTGCGGAGTGCGCTGAGCGATCTGCAATGAACATGTAGGCGGGTAGGGAACTGATTAGGGTGGCTCACCTCCATAGTGAGACCAGAACGAGGCTGAGTCCTCAGACAGCGCTATCAGCAGGCTGACAAACGCCAGCCAATCAGAGGCGGCGAGAATGCGCAATCACGACACTGCAGTCTCTCTTTTATTTCTTATTCATTTGTGTTGTTGTTGCCAATGTTCATCTGAGAGTCTCTCCTGATTTCTGTAGGATTAGAATGCAGTCTTGTCAACAACTTCAATGTTGGTTGTTTTGTTGTTGGTTTCTGCGCTTGTTTTTCCTCTCCATCTTCTGTCAACTTTCCTTTTCTATCACTTTTCTACCGCTTTCTCCTTTCTCTATCTTGGTTATCTTGGTTAAAGCTGCACAGTCCGTTGAAATATCAAAATGTCAAAACCAAACCAATTATCTCGATTTGATTTGACATATCTAACTTAGATACTGATGCACTTATTAAGTATTTGTTGCTGCATAGAAGGCAATACTGAGTGAATTTAACAGAACCTGTTACTGCAGAAGTCTATGGTGTCAGAGTTTTGGCAAGCTTGCCAAAACTAATTGTCCATGTTTGCACTCAAAATATCTCAAAAGTTTACCATTTAAAATAAAAGTAACTTTGGACTAATGTAAAGTAGATACTAGTTATTGATCTAATATATTTATCTCAGAAAAAATACAGGAATTCAAAACCATCGGACTATGCAACTTTAAGCCAGAGATTAAATATATAGTAGTACACAACATATGGGTGATAATTATTAGGGAACATTCCCTTGCGTGTATTTATACTCGAATGTGTTTTATGCATCTTATAAATATATATAAATTATTATGCATCATATAAATATATTAATTATATATATATTAATTATTATGCATCATATATACATTAATTATTACGATCGTTACAGTGAAATCATACAGCCTGTTATATATGTAATATATATAATATATATATAATATATATATCATATCCTAGTTCGGTGGGCAAATAAACTCAAAAACAAAATGGTATGGTTGGCTGACGAAAGAGAGTAAGAAAGAATGAGAGTAGGAGAGAAAGAAAGATAGAAAGAAAGAAAGAAAGAAAGAAAGAAAGAAAGAAAAAGGCGTTGAGAAGGAGAAAGGTGAATTAGTTACTCAGTCGTCACTTACTTCCGGTGGCGCTTTGCCTTCAAAACGCTGCGCCGAGCCACTCAGCGACGCAGCGCCGTGACGTCAACGTCACGTGACAGCCGCACGTGATCGAATCACGTGGGTGGGATGGTGGGAAGAGGGGTGCGGGTGTGTGGTCAATCAGCAGGTGCTTTCTGATGGTGACGGCGCTGGCGGCCATGATGGCGGCTCGCCAGAGGGGGGAGGTACGTGGGGGGGGGGGGGGTGCGGGGACGTTGGGAGGGGGGGGGCGGCATCTTACCGTCGGCATCTTGCCGCTGCCCATCTGTCTGGCTTTAGATGTTTACCCGGGCGGAGGGGTTTGGGTGGGAAGAGGAGGAGGGGGGGGGGGAGGGAGGTAGGAGGGGGCGGGGGTGGGAGGTGGCAATCGGCGCCCGGCGTGCACCGCGCGAGCCTTTTGGCCGGAAGTGGCCCCGGGGACGCGCGGTTTTAATTTCCTCCCTGTGTCAGAGCCCGCTGCTAACGACAGACCGATGGTATATTAAAGACGCCTGATTGTTTTCTTTGTTTGTGGTGGTGGTGACTTGTTGGTTTTTTTTGGGTGGGTTTTTTCTTTCTTATTGCTGCTGCTGGTGCCTTTTAGTTCTTGTTGTTTTCTGTTTTTTGTTACATTGGGTTTCTTTCTTGTCTTTGCTTACTAATAAAGTCCAAGCAATGCAGTAGTGGTCAGGCGGTTTGCCCTGCAGACAAAGGAAGTCTAGCAATAATAGCCTCGACACATACCTGGCGCCCCGTCCTGATATCACGTTAGATGTTACTAGGATGTGAAACTCTAATGACCAACCATACCTGGCGCTGGGTTCTAGATCCAAATTCCAAACATCGGTCGCAATGTTTGTTGTAGCGTTTATTTGATTCAGTGGGAATGACGCTGCTTTCCTCCCCGACCCTCTGTGCTGTGGACCCATCTTCGGGTAGATGGACGCGTTTCTCTCTCCGTCTTGTGATGTATAACGCATTTTGTAGGCGAACATGTGCTTTCTTGTTATTCCTCCATAGGCGCTGTGGTTAAGAACCCCCTCCCCAGCCCCCATGTATTTGGGTATCGCCCCCCCCCCCCTTAGCACCTCACACACAGGAGAAATTACACACACATAGCCCACACACATCATCATCATCATCATCATGCTGTCGGTCGTGATGCAACAAAGACTGCTTTCATTACTTGACTGCCGCTATCAGGTTGTACATTTCATGAAAGCTGCCTGCAAAAGTGTTGAAGTGCTGCTGGCTTTTGCAAGTTACCAGCGACACTCTCTCGGGGAGCAAATAGAGGTTTCACACCGGCAAGAACATGGCAAGACAGGCGCAAAACTATTTGTCCTTGCAGTGGCTGGTCGGGAGATGTTGGGGGTTCCATACATCAACCGCCCTTAATGCTGCCACAGTGACATGGTTTTCTGTTTAGGGTTTGCTCCCTTAGCCTTCAGTTCTGTCAAGAACCTGTACCACAAGGCAGTGGTTTACAACTCTGCAAGGCAGGGGCGTCAAACTCCCTGAGGTATTGCTATACCTGGAATACCTGCATACCATATATATATATACATACATAATATATATATATATATATATATATTCAGCGGTGCAGTGACTGGTGGTTACAGTGTGCAGGTGTGGTGGTGCCACCATCGGAACTGGGGTTTGGGAGGCTGGAGCAGTGGATGATTAGGACAGACTCCATCAGTCCATCGAGCTGAGTGAGTGATGAGGGAAAGGAGGGATATTCGGGGTTATTATATTTGCATAATTCATATACAGCATATATATATATATATATATATATATATATATATATATATATATATATATATCGGTTCGTATCTCCCGATCTCCCAAAACAGGAGACATAGGCCTTGGTCTTGGGACTTGTATAAACAAGTATATATATATATATATATATATCTATATATATATATATATATATACATATATATATATATATATACACACACGCACAAAATACATATCTTTTATCCCAAAATGTGCACTTGTCTAATGGAAAAGCCATATTCTGTCTCTCCGTGCCAACTCTCACCTGGCTGGGACAAGCGGATGAGCCTTATTTCGAATAGTGAAGATCAGGGCCAGACGCAGGGAGGTTTCCGGGTTTCCCGGACCCCCCCCCCCCCTTCCCACATTCTAATTAAGACTTGTATTAATGTTATTGATTAGCAAACAGTATTTGCCTCCATTGTATAACATGGTCATGAAACTGGGCTCTGGGTCACCATTTCCTTTTTTTTTTGGTAAAGTATTTATTCATCCGAATATGACATTTGTCAGCGCCGAAGCACTGTTCTTCCGGCCATCTTACTATTGGAATTGACATTCTAAAGAATCTAAGTTTGGTCAGTGCTGTATTACTCACAGCACCGATCCTGTAGAATTAAGGGAGTGGCTCCTGCTGTATAATGTACAGCACCAGTCACTGAGGTTCATTCAAAAATGGGGAGCAGCACCGAGTAGAAGATGTATACCCAGGGCAACTCAAACAATCGTTGTGGGTTACATGTTTTCTCTTATAAAACAAGCAAAGTTTATAGTTAACAAGACATTTTGTCTGTGTTATATAATGTTCAATGTGTTTAAACAGATTGATAGTTGTGTAGGATGTTCGGTGTGTTGCTGGTTTCTTCATGATGGTTAAAGGTGGTCGCAGGGGAGGGGAGCCCATTAGGGTAGGTGGTAGGGGGAAAACCCACAGGAGAGCAATCAAGGATGCAGGGGGGGGGGGGGGGGGCAGGAGCTCAGGGCTTTGCTAGTAATTACTGCAGTAGTCGTTCAAGGGCCTGAATAACCATGTGGGTTAATACCTTCAACTTGTGAGCACACAAATCATGAATTGCTTTATGACGCGAATTGCATTACAAGCAGGGGCTGGGGGGGGGGGGGGAGATGTGGGTGAAAAAAAAACTAGGAAACCCCAAAAGCATACCTGCCAACTATTACGATTTTGGCGGAATAATTATTCCGCTTTTTCAAAATCAAATTCGAAAAAAAAAAAATGTGCCTAAAATGTCTATGAAAATGCACCAGAATGCACCATTTTTTATGTATTTTTCAAATATTTCCGGGGGGGGGCATGCCCCCAGACCCCTCTAGAACGCTTGCGCCCCTCGCTTCGCTCGGATGGATTTCTATTATTAGGATTTTCGTTTAACAAAAGTTGGCAGGTATGCAAAAGGTAAAATCTGCACGCTCCACTTATACCTGCATACAGGCTTGCCAGTTTTGGACCCCCCCCCTTCCCCACCCTCCTGACTTTCTGCGTTTTCCCCTGAAGATGATAGTTGAAGAGTTCAGGCACAAAGACCGACATCCGCCATCTTGGGCGAAATGAAACCATGATTACCACTTTTGACCTGAAGCAGCCATCATTCCGATAATCAAATCTGTTTGTTCACAGAAGCTGCCCTATCCCCGCCTATATATGATATCCTACTCAATGTAAAATTGATCGAATCTAACTCAAAAGCACAACAGTAAATTCCAATTTACAGAAAAGACCTGAAATAGATTTTTTCATTTTTTTTGTACCTGAATCCTTCATTTGTAACACTCTATTCCTAAATAAATAATATTCACATAATAGAAGTATACCACACTGTATATTCATCCAAGGAATATAGCACACGGATGACAGATATCCATGATTTTATGGATATTGGTATTAATGTGGGTGGGCCGTGAGTTCCAATTTAATCTTTGGACATGTTCAAAAGAGCACTATGTTAGAGGCTGCATTTGCATCCATGATGCTATCATACTCTAGCATACTCTAGCATACTCTAGTGTACTCTAGCATACTCTAGCATACTTGGACGAAGCACTGGTCACATAGCTGTTAGTGGATGTAGGTGAACGTAGTGGAGGCTAACATAGTTGAACATAGTTGAACATAGTTGAACGTAGTTGAACGTAGCTGAACGTAGTTGAACATAGCTGAACGTAGTTGAACGTACCGGCATCCGTATCATAACATATATATCCGTACATTACCGTATTTATCCATACCAAAACCTGCCGTACCTTAACATATTTCAACGCAGTTTAACATACTTACACCACATTTGACCCACCTTAATCTATCCTACGTTCAACTACGTTCAACTACGTTCACTAACGTGTATGTGACCAGGTCTTAAAGGGTAATACAGAGATGTCAACCGATCCGATGTTGTAGGAAGACTCCCGATTTTGGCTACTCTCTTCCGATATTACAATTCCATGTCTCCCGATTTTCCACTCGCACCCATCTGAAAAAAAAATCTGCTGATACGAAAGTCAAAATCAGCTGGGTACATATACAGCAGCTTAAAGACATCAGGGGCCGTATGCATGACGTGGTGTTAGCGAGCCAAAACTGGTTTTGGCGGGGATTTCTAGGTTAGCGGCGAAAAGTCAGTACGCAAGTAGTGCAAACACACCGCGTGTAAGCTAACACCATGTCATGCAAACGGGCCCAGGGGCCAAATCTATGAACAACTTTTTATCGGCTCCGGCGTTAAGGGCGGCCGGCGGGTTAGCTAACGTATGTGGCCAAAGCGCAGCTTGGTTAGCTAACCGATGCGCTATTTATAGATTTGTGAAATCCCTCTGAGCCTATTGCTTTAATTTGACCAAAATCTGGCGGCGGCGCTAATATCGTTTCGATTTTAGGGTTAATTTGATGAAATTTCACTTATTGCGTATGTAATTCTGTTAAATATGATAGCATTGAATAGATTTGGCTGTAATTGTATTGCCGTGTGTTGTCGTACCAAAAAATGCGTTTTAATTCCACCGAGGTCAGAATAGAAGTGACCTTTCTCTGGCCACCATTTGGACTATTTTTATGTTAGTGATATTTCTCATTGGCTAGGTTCAGCAGAGTTGAGACTACAGTATAGAATATTATGTTGTGGTGGACCATATTGCAATGCATGTAATTCAACCATGGCATATTAACTGCACGGGCTGTACCTTGCGGTGTGACGTCATCGTCGAGGAATGTGCCGCCTGAAGCATAGCGGGAGGAGTGGGTGAATGGAATGCCACCTTCAGGCAAGATGTTGCTGCTCTGAGTGTAGACGTATAACATGGGCTAACCCACCCGTCTGTCAGGCCTGTCATGCTGCTGGTGCAATTGCACTTTGCCCCCTCTCGTCCATCCCCACTGCCTCCGCCCCCCCCCACTCCTCCCACTCCCCCCACACTTCCCACTCCCCCCTCTCTCCAGTGTCCTCCACCCCACTCCCTCCACTCCCCCCACTCCCCACGCCCCCACCACTCCTCCCACTCCCCCCACTACCCACTGTCCCCCCACCCCACTCCGCGACCACTCGTCCTACTACCCCACTCCCTCACCCCTCTCCCCCTCTCTTTCCTCTCCCCACACTACCCCCCCCCCCCATCCCCCACTCACTCCTCCACTCCCGCCCCTACCCACTCTTCCCCCACCCACTCCCGACCACTCTCCTCTACTCCCACTCCTCTCCCTCTCTCCATCCCCCTCTAACCCACCCACCCCCCACCCCTCCTCTACTCCCCACTCCCCTCACCCCTCTCCCCCTCTCTCTCCACCTCCCTCTCCCCCACCACTCCCCCACCACCCCTCCTACTCCGCCACTTCCCACACCTCCCTGTCTCCGTCTCCTCCACCCCACTGCTCCACTCGCCCCACTCCCAGTGTTCCCCACCCCACTCCCCGACAATCGCCCTACTCCCCAATCCCTCACCCTCTCACCCTCTTTCTGCCACTCCCTACTCTAACCCCGCACCACTCCCCTCAAAACTCCCCCCCGCGCCCCCTCTCCCTCCACTCCCCCACTCCACTCCCCTCCCCACTCCCAACTCCCCACTCCCCACTCCTGTATACCCCCCCCCCCCCTAGACGTGGTCAGTATCAGGGATGGGTATTCCGGCTGGTAATTTGATTGACATAATGCCAACTGCCAATCATGGCCAAACCACGCCCTTTATTGGCTTGGTGGATGAAGTCCCTATTTACATTTTTATTATTTATATAAGAACGTGTTATGTATCAATATTATTATGTATCAATATTATTATGTATCAATATTCTTGTGTATCATATTATTATGTTTATCTATCAATTTGTAATTCATTGGTTTGACTCAGTAAAAAAACAGTTGCTATTGTTGTATGTGAAAGGCTATTTCCTAGCACAATGTCTAGTAATTTAATTTTTCTACAAAGTTTTATGAAAGAAAATTGAAGTTGAAGTTCCATATTATTGTTGGTGTCCCGTTCTATTGTGTTACATCCACAACTCAAAATTGGGGAAAATATAATCATCCTATGCAGATTTCTTTACAGTGCATTTCTATACTTAGGGGACCACAATGTAAATATTAATTGTTTCACGCAATCAATTTGATTAAATAATTGATTTGATTAATAAATCCACACTTGGTGATTGATAAGTCCACACTTGGGGCTGGAAACTCGATTGGTTCTTGTTTTTTTCTGGCAAAATGATAACCTCAACTATATTTTCCTTCACATTACCAGGATATATATGGACCAGAGTTGGCTACTCATTGAACAAAATTAGGAAAATACACAATAGTCATTTTTGACCCTCGTGTCACACTTTGGCCCCATGGTGCCTCCACCATCAAACCCCATTCCAAAGCGCCTCCAGCCCTGCCGTTGTGTAAACTGAACCTGAGGACGCTACTCTTAATCTAAATCTATCCGCACCCTCTATGTTTGTTTGTTGTTATTGTGCCTGCTAACAACATCTAAGGTCATATCAGGACAGGTACGACTTGTGACAGTGCACACTCATAGCAACTTCATAGGGCTGCCCCACTGGGATACCAGGCTGCTGGCACCATGACCCAATGTCCCATACAGTCACATTATCCTGACACTGTCCTAACCAGTCCTTGCCATATCCTATTAACGCCGAACACCAGGCTAGGAAGCGAAAATCAATGTTATAAGTCAATGGTTTGACTCGACTTGGATTCGAACTCCAAACTTTCCACCATCTATAACCACTTCAGTTAGTACAGCAGGCGCCACGTACAAAGCAGCACCCCCATCTTCCCAACACGTGCGCCCTCTGGTGGGAGGTGATGGCATTAGGTGCATGTCTATATTAGCCCGGTCAGCCTAGGGAGGAAGGACAGCAACCACCACCGGGGTTATTGATTATCGTGAGATGAGGGGGGGCGGGGGGGGGGGGGAGTGGGGATGGCGGTGGAGAGTTGTGTGTGTGTGTGGGGGGGGCGATGTTATTGGGAGAGGTGAGAGATGCGGGGGCGGACTGAGATTTAATAAGCCCGCTAACTCTGTTATTACCTGCTGTGACACTGGAGACATATGCATATATATATATATATGTATATAGATAGACAGAGAGAGAGAGGACTACCTATTGCTGATCTGTCAAGCTTGAGGCCAACTGTTATTGTTAAAAGCATTTGTAAAGTGTGAGGTTATCTGGTAGTGTTAATAATTACCGTGTAAAGCCTGGGGATAACTCAGTAAAGCTTGAGGTTACCTGGTAGTGTTAACAATGACTATGTAAAGCCTGGGGCTAACTGGTAGTGTTAATAATGACTATGTAAAGCTTGGGGCTAACTGGTAGTGTTAACAATGACTATGTAAAGCCTGTGGCTAACTGGTAGTGTTAACAATGACTATGTAAAGCCTGGTGCTAACTGGTAGTGTTATCAATGACTCTGTAAAGCTTGAGGTTACCTGGTAGTGTTAATAATAACTATGTGGTAGTGTTAACAATGACTGCAACGCTTGAGGTTACCTGGTAGTGGTAATAATGACTCTGTAAAGCCTGGAGCTAACTGGTAGTATTAACAATGACTCCGTAAAGCTTGAGGTTACCTGGTAGTGTTAACACTGACTATGTAAAGCTTGAGGTTACCTGGTAGTGTTAACAATGACTCTGTAAACCTTTAGGTTACCTGGTAGTGTTAATAATGACTATGTAAAGCCTGGGGCTAACTGGTGGTGTTAACAGTGACTGTAAAGCTTGGGGTTACCTGGTAGTGTTAACAATGACTATAACGCTTGAGGTTACCTGGTAGTGTTAACAATGACTGTAAAGTTTGAGGTTACCTGGTAGTGTTACTAATGACTATGTAAAGCCTGGGGCTAACTGATAGTGTTAACAATTACTCTGTAAAGCTTGAGGTTACCTGGTAGTGTTAATAATCTATGTAATGTTTGAGATGACCTGTCATTGGTAATAATTGATGTAAAGCTTGACACTACCTGGTAATGTTAATAATGACTAAATCGTGAGGATAGCTGGTAGTTTAAATAATCTCTGTAAATGTTGAAGCAACCTGGTACTATTGGTAGTGTTAATGATGTCTAAAAAGGTTGAGACTACCTGCTATAATGCTTGAGGCTCCCTGCTAGTCTTAATAATCTCTGTAATGTGTGAGGCTAACTGGTAGTGTTAATAATCTCTGAAATGTTTGAGGCTACCGGTTATTGTTAATAATGTTTGTAAAGCTTGAGCCTACCTGGTAGTGTTAATAATGATTATGTAAAGCTTGAGGCGACCTGGTAGCGGTAATAATCCCTGTAAAGTGCATGTCACACTATGGCGGATTGAGCAATGGACAGAACCGAACGAAGAATATTCTAGTCTGGTGTTATTCGGACTTGAAATGTATCGATTATGTAACGGACGGGTAACGGACGGGTAATGGATATGTAACAGTCAGGGAACGGACGGTAACGGATAATAACCGCATAGGTCAGTCCGGCGCAATCCGTTACAACTTGTGTGCATGCTCAAAACTTGTAACGGATCGGGCTGATATCAACGGATATCAATGGATATCAATGGCTATCAATGGATATGCAACGGACACAAACCAGACTTTGCCGGATATCAACAGACTTTGTTCGGTTTCTTTCCGTTTCCCCGGATGTGTGACAAAGCCTTTAAGCTTGAGACTTCCTGGTAGTAATAATGACTGTAAAGCTTGAGGCTCACTGGTAGTAGTAATAATCTCTGTAAAGTGTGAGGCTATCTGGTAGTGTTAGGTTGGCCTGTGATGTATCAGCGTCGACCCCCGTGTGGGTCCTTGCTCACACCAGAGCTGTCTCGGTCTCGGATAAACTGCTACACAAAACCATATTTGATCGATCCGTCCTCCAAGGCTCACCCCCTACCCCCACAGAAGGGCCCCCTCACTCCGCCAACTCCTCCCCCCACCCTTACCCCCAGCCTCCCCCGGCTTTCCCTTTTAC
>CM059188.1:13119292-13153345 GCA_030323885.1 Branchipolynoe longqiensis | reverse complement strand
CTCCCACTCCTACCTCTCCCTCTCCCACTCCCACCTTTCGCTTTCCCACTCCCACCTCTCCATCTCCCTCTCCCACTCCCACTCCCTCTCCCACTCCCACCTCTCCCTCTCCCACTCCCACTCCCACCTCACCCTCCAATCACAAATCCATGACACCGGTGGATCAGTAGGATGAGATGAGTGAGTCCCATACTGTAGCCTTCAGCAGTAAGTGTAGTCTGATCAGCAACGACTGCCTTGCTCAATATCAAGAGAACGCGACTGAGTGCAATATCGGGTCATGGTGCGCATGGGCTGATCTTCTAGTCGGACAGCACTATAAAGTCACGAAGAGTGCACACTGTCACAAGCCGGTACCTGTCCTGATATGATGTAGATGTTTGATGGACATAAAACCCTCACTAACAACCTCACCTCACTCCACCCCCATCCCATCCCCACCCCACCCCACCTCACCTCACCCACACCTTACCTCACTCGTCTCATTATATATTGTTCTTTTACATAGTCCCATTAAATATCAAATTTTCAAAACCAAACCAATTATCTGGATTATATTTTGCATATCTAACTTAGATACTGATGCGCTTATTAAGCATTTCTTTCTGCGTAGAAGGCAATACTGAGTCAATTTAACAGAACCTGTTACTGCAGAAGTCTATGGTGTCAGAGTTTTGGCAACTTTGCCAAAACTAATTTTCCACGTTTGCACTCAAAATATCTCAAAAGTTTACCATTTAAAATAAAAGTAACGTTGAACTGTAAAGTAGATACTAGTGATCGATCTAATATATTTATCTCAGAAAAAATACAGAAATTCTAAACCATCGGACTATGCAACTTTAAATCAGACTGATGTCAATCGAGAATGTGGGGTGGGGGTGGGGGTGGGGGTGGTGGTGGGGGTGGGGGGTGGCGTGGGCATGGGTGGGACTTCCCCAACGGGAAGTGTCCTGTGTTAATTATTTTTAGTGACTTACATCAGACATATTTCCCTTCGACTAGTCTTTTCGAACAAAGAAATGTCTTCAGCAAGTCGTGACCAAATCAGGGAAAGCAGCACCTTGTATTGCCATTGAAGGTTTTCTTTGCTTTGTTTTGAGGGATTTTTGTAAGGGGATTCTATTTGTTGGTAAAGGCTCTGTCACACATCACCGGATTGGGGAAACAGAAAGACACCGAACAAAGTCCGTTGATATTATTTTTAGTGATTTATATCAGACAATTGTTGCCATCTAACATGACAGTGACACTCAGCATTACTCGGATAGGGCAAGGACTGGTTAGCTCAGTATCAGGATAATGTGACTGAGTGGGAAATCAGGTCATGGAGCCAGCGGCCTGGTCTTCCAGTGAGACAGCACTATAAAGTCGACATGAGTGTGCACTGTCACAAGTCAGTGCCCATCCTGATATGACCTTAGATGTAGCCATGATGTAAAACACCAACAAACAAGCAAACAAGCTGACGTGACCCTCTCCTTCAAGGTCATGCTGAGGAGGGAATTGGTAATTCTGGAATGGACAGCAACTATGATATATACAAGAAACTGTGGAGGTTGTGTGAGATCTCGTATGGTCTCGTTAGGTCTAGTGAGGTCTAGTGAGGTCTAGTGAAGTCTAGTGAAGTCTAGTGAAGTCTAGTGAAGTCTGGTGAAGTCTGGTGAAGTCTGGTGAAGTCTGGTGAAGTCTGGTGAAGTCTGGTGAAGTCTGGTGAAGTCTGGTGAAGTCTGGTGATGTCTGGCGAGGTCTAGTGCGGTCTGGTGAGGTCTAGTGCGGTCTAGTGCGGTCTAGTGAGGTCTGGTGAGGTCTGGCGAGGTCTGGTGAGGTCTAGTGACGTCTAGTGACGTCTAGTTGGTAGAGTGGAGGAGGGAGAAGGGTGTCCGCAGGCGCTACTGAACAAAGGACAATGCAGTTCTGTGTACAAGTTGCTACGACATTCAGTGGCCGGAAAGAACTGCTAGAAAATGTATAGGCCTCCCCACTCCCCACCCCCCACCCCACCCCCACCCTGCCTACGGAAAGTAGGTCAGCACCACGGACATGCTTGAGTGGGATTGTAATTTTCGTCCGCTTTGACCCATTGGTGTCAAGGTTTGAGGTGGAGGTGGTGGAGGTGGTGGAGGTGGAGGTGGAGGTGGAGGTGGAGGTGGAGGTTGTTTGTTGGTGTTGTATCAATGCTATAGGAGAGAAAGAAGATGGTTGTTTATCTAATATATCTTACCTAATGATTATCTTAAATGGAGAATAAACATTGCCAAAACAAAATTTCTAAACATGCAGAAAGTACTAACATCTAGAGACATAAATAAAAAAACAAGACTCCGACTGCTAAAATGCTATGCGTGGTCTACACTTTTATATTGCTGCGAGAAATGGACTTTGAAGAAAGCAATAACAACAAAGCTTGAGGCATTTGAAATGTGGCAATACAGAAGAAAGTTAAAAATTCCATGGACAGCAATGATAAGCAACGTGGAGGTCCTAACAAGAATGAAAATAAAGAGACAGATAATACAAACGATCAAAAACAGAAAAATTAAATACTTTGGCCACATGATACGACACCAGGAATCACAGAGAAGAATACTGGAAGGGAAGATAGAAGGGAAAAGACCAAGAGGGAGAAGGAGAACAACATGGATGGACAACATCACTGAGTGGACAGCAATGAGCTATGCGGAATGCGTGAGAGGAACGAATGACAGGAAGAGATGGAGGTCCATTGCAGCCAACCTTCTTCGAGAAGACGGCACCCATTGATTGATGATGAATGATTATCTCAAATGTTATTCTCAATCCACTCCCTCATTTGTGCCTTATATTCCAGTAACTATCAATTTATATCATATATATCATATATATCATATATATATCGTATATATATCATATATATATCATATATCATCATCATCATGCTGTCAGTCATGATGCGACAAAGACTGTTTTCATTACTTGACTGCTGCTCTCCATTTCATTTCATGAAAGCTGCCTGCAAAAGTGTTGAAGTGCTGCTGGCTTTTGCAAGTTACCAGCAGCACTCTCTCGGGGAGCAAATAGAGGTTTCACACCGGCAAGAACATGTCAAGACAGGCGCAAAACTATTTGTCCCTGCGATGGTTGGTCGGGCGATGTTGGGAGTTCCAGACATCAACTGCCCTTAGTACTACCACAGTGACATGGTTTTCTGTTTAGGGTTTACTCCCTTAGCCTTCGGTTTTGTCAAGAACCTGTACCACAAGGCAGTAGTTTACAACTCTGAGGGCAGGGGCGTTTAACTCCCTGAGGTATTGCTATACCTGCATACCAAAGGTATATATGATATATATATCATATATATATATATGATATATATACCATATATATATCATATAGATATATCATATAGATATAGATATATCATATATATATAGATATATCAAATAGATATATATCATATAGATATATATATATCATATAGATATATATATCATATAGATATATATATATATCATATAGATATATATTCGGCATTAAGTGAGTAGGACAGTGAGTAGGCGAGCGGTGGCACCACCGTCGGATTTGAAGCCTGCGCAGTAGATGAGTAGTCTGAGGCTCAACCACCCAATTACTGGTGGGTGGGTGTTAGGATAGTATAGAATTCCGGGTAATTATACTCGCATAATTCTTATACAGCATATATATGTGTGCGACTGACACTGGTCTACATCCGGCAGAGGCGAGGAGGCCACAGGTGGTGCCACAGGTGGCGCCACCGGTTCAGTGTTGAGTCGTATGGAGTGTAACAATAATGATAATAATTCCCTTGCGTATGTTTATACTCACGTACTTTGTTATACATCACATCTTTATTTGTTAAACACAAACCATAGATCACAAAAAAAATAATCCATTTAGAGCTAGCTAACCACAGAGAGCGTGTATATAAACAGATGAGAGGGACAACTCCCGCGAAAATCGGTAACACAGGCTACAGTGGCGTTCCTGGCGGTTAGTGTTGAACAAGCTTTGAGTTTGACGGTACGTGCAGTGCAAAACATTTGTTTTTATTCAAAATTAATAGAAATGCAGAAGCCTAACCTTATC
Source organism: Branchipolynoe longqiensis (assembly GCA_030323885.1). Taxonomy (NCBI): domain Eukaryota; kingdom Metazoa; phylum Annelida; class Polychaeta; order Phyllodocida; family Polynoidae; genus Branchipolynoe; species Branchipolynoe longqiensis. The sequence continues at coordinate 13,149,259 of CM059188.1, read as the reverse complement.
AATTTAATATAATCCTTTTGGTAAACATGTTTTCTATATGTGTTCCAAGCGGTTTGTGTCTAGGTCATGTGGTTTTAGAGATATTTCACTTTTTCTGTATGAAGATTGCTCACCGCCATTGACAATGCCTTGAGTTTGCCGTACGTGTAGTGCAAAACGTGTATTTTATTCAAAATTAATAGAAATACAGAACCCTAGCCATATGAATTTAATATAGTCTCATCGTTAAATATGTTTTCTATATGTGTTCCAAACAGTTTGTTTCTATGTGGTGTAGTTTTAGAGATATTTCACTTTTTCTGTACAAAGATTGCTCACGGCCATTGACAATGCCTTGAGTTTGACAGCTGTGTCATATACTGTTCAACAACCACCACTTGGAGCGCCACAGTCGGCAGCTGTTACATGGTCTAGTATGGGAGTTGTCCCTCTCATCTGTTTATATACACGCTCTCTGCTAACCATCCCTGGGCCCGTATGCATGGAGCTGTGTTAGCGGCGTGTGGTGTTATACCTCTAACTCCGGGTACCTATCTCCGGTTATCAGAGTCGTAGAGAACTATGTCAAGCCGTATGCATGGGCGCTTAAACGGTGAGTGTTAGCTAAACGTGAATGTATTTATAGATTTGGGAAATCCCTCTGCATTTGTAGCCATATATTAGGCTCAAATATATTAAATGCTATCATATTTAACAGAATTACATACGCAATAAGTGAAATTTTATCAATTTAACCCTAAATTTGAACCCTCCTTAAGGCTACCGCCGCATTGGCGGCGATATTAATATTTATATTTTCGATTCGACGAACGTACAGTAAACAAACCGCCGCCGCCGCCAGTATGGAAACGGAGGTCGATGCGGCGGCGGCGGCAATTTGTTTACTTTACGTTCGTCGATTCAAAAATATAACTATTAATATCGCCACCAATGCAGCGGTAGCCTTAAGGAGTCTTCGAATTTAGGGTTAAATTGATAAAATTTCACTTATTGCGTATGTAATTCTGTTAAATATGATAGTATTGAGTAGATTTGGGCTTCATCCTGACACTAACCTAACACTAACACGGCTGTAAACCTGCTATGAGCAGAGTTAGAATTTCCGAGTTTAAACGCTTGGGTGTTAGACCTAACACTGCTCCATGCATAGCAACTTTTTTGCGCTAAACCAGAAATCCCGCCATAAACGCGTTTTGGGTCGCTAACACCGCTCCATGCATACGGGCCCAGGTGTGTGAACTCAGATGTCCCCCCCCCCCACCTAAATGAACCAAACCAAATCAGACTGGCAACAAAATTAATTCTCCCAATGTGAGCAGACTCCAGTCCGGTTGCGTCTGGTCAAATTACGCAGTCCTTAGATGATGCCTGGACGTAAAACTCCAACAACCAACCAATCCAATCGAGCATGGAATCTCGGAACCAGATTGCACTCACGGCTTGCTCCGACTATTAATTCCTGACCCCCTAACACTGCATCAGATGGTTGAACAACCTGCATCGAACATACTTAGCTTCCCACCGTTCCTATGGCAAACGACCGGAAGTGTATCGAACAAATAGGTGGGAGGGTGTGTGGGAGGTGGGGGGTAAACATATCCGTTGGTGCCCTGGAAGCACAAGGCCTCCTGATAATCTATGCAGTGAGATGTATTGATCTGATACTTGGGTGTATTGATTGATTCCTGTGACCTAATTGGAGTAGTGTGGGTGGGTGGGTGGGTGGGGTTAAGGGGGGGGGGGAGGGGTGCTTTGCTGAGCGATGAATAAAAACCAAGTAAAACAAACTTCTACACTGGAAACGAGTGTATATTACCCAGGCAACCGAGTAAAAGTTTGTTTCATTTAACGACTCCACTAGAGCACATTGATTTTCATCATTGTGTAGGGTTGCGTGTTCGAGTCTGTGGCTATGGAGGTAGGCGAAGGTGAAAAACAATACAGACAGAGAAAGAAAGAGAAAGTAAAGCAAAGTAAGAGTGTGAGAAGAAGAGAGTCTCTGGTTTATTATATATAGTAGATGGGTTCATTGTAGAGTATCACCCCACCCTTTTCCCCCAATGGGAAACAAGCATTCTTGGCTCTACCAATAGGGATCAAGCATTCCTGGTCCCCATGGCTACCAGTGGTCTGCCCACCACCACCAAGCTGTGTGACCCCTCTGGCCACCACCAGCCTTGAACCTTGAACCTTGACCCTGAGTGTGGTGATCCTACCCAGCAGAGGGGGGAGGGGGTAGGCCCTGAGTGCCCCTTACACACGGCCCAGCCAGCACCACTATGTCTATTTACATTCCACTCAGGCACCACCAGCACTTACATATATATATGTGCCTGGGCCGCGTTCAGGCTCCGTCTCGGAGGCGCCTCGGAGGCGCCCGTGACGTCAGGCTAGTCTGAACAACAATAGCAGTTGGTCGCCTCGAAAATGGCCGCCCCCTTAGGCGGCGGCCATTTGCAATCGAAATGCTGCGCTCTGATTGGATGAAACCACTGAGCCCGGCGGCCATTTTCGAGACGCTTTTTGTCTCCAACCTGAAAAGGGAGGCGTCGCCGAGACGTCGCCGAGACGCACCCTGAACGCAAATAGGCCAAAAAGCATCGCCGAGACGTCGCCGAGGCGCCTCCGAGACGGACCCTGAACGCGGCCCAGGTAACATATACCCTTTTAGTAATAGAACATTTACATTCCCCTAATGTCGAAAATCAGAATATTTTACAATTGGCTATTGAATGTCAAACATATGGCCATTCTGACATATTTATTTGGAGGAAACCAGCTGCCGCCACACATGCTACTCTTACCGATAAGCACCAAGGGGTCTTTGTGTATTCACTTTCCCACATGTAAAAATATACGGTCTTTCGGTCGTGATAGACAAGCTTGGAATCATATCAATATCTCGGGCGACGGAGTTGGGTACCATTGTTATGTAATAGCGACGCAATGTGTGCCCACTCACTGTGACATATAAATAACTGTATGGAAATGTTATGTCAAGCAGTGACCGGTGTAGCAGGAAATCGCAAACCCTGTAAATGGCAAACCCCCACTTGTGATTTCCTAGGAAATCGCAAACCCCCATGCCATATATGGGCATGGGGGGTTTGCGATTTCCTAGGAAATCGCATATCCCCCCTGGAGATCGCAAACCCCCCATTCTGAGTGTTAGCCTTACCATGATCTGGTAAGGCTAACACTGGCACTGACACTCAGAATATCCCAACTTTCACTATTATCTCTGTTTTTAATACTTTCAGATAAAATTGCTCTTAGGTTAAATTAAATACCTCAGATCTTCCTCTTCAATCGCGCATTGAGATATTTTTAATCGATTCGATGAAAGTTTTTTTATTTATTTTACAAAAATAAATGCTCCCCATAGACATAGCATTGCCGCAGCACACATCACGGCGTATTTTACCCTTCGTGGGCTAGTTTCCGGGGTTGTGACGTCATGCCGACATCGAGAATAAACTAGATCACGGTTCCGACTGCGCATGCGCTGAAAACGGCCTTGGGAGCAAAGCAAAGGCGTACGGCCATTGACTTTGCCTGTACGCGCATTGAAATATGTCAGTTTTATTCAAAATTAATAGAAATCCAAAACCCTAACCGTATTAATTTAATATAATCGTTTTGTTAAACATGTTTTCTATATGTGTTCCAAGCGGTTTGTGCCTAGGTGGTGTCGTTTGATCAATATTTTACTTTTTCTGTATGGAGATTGCTCACTGCCATTGACAATGCATTGAGTACACTGGCTATGGCTCTAACACTAGTCTGGGTGCCTAGATCTTTCTAAATCTAAATGCACATGGCATAAGATGTGCTGATTATATTGATGTAAATGCAATGCTGGATAAAAGATTAATATCTTAATTTATTATATATATTTTTTTAGTTGGTATTCTATGTTTCAAACAAGAGCTGAGATGATCTGAAACTAGCACATTTCATAGCTGCACCCAGTGTATTAGCATGTGCCATGTGCTTTTGGGGGGCATGTTTTGCTCTGATGCATCCCACAATGCACTGCGCCGCTGGAACCGTGATGTAGTCTATTCGGCGGCGGCGGCGATTTGTTTACTTTACGTTCGTCGATTCGAAAATATAACTGCTAATATCTCCGCCGTTACGGCGGTAGCCTTAATAACGCTTCGAATTTAGGGTTAATTTAATGAAATTTCACGATTTGAGTATGTAATTCTGTTAAATATGGTCGCATTGAATAGATTTGGCCCGAATCAGTCCCAAAACACAGGGGGGTTTGCGATTTCCAGGGGGGGTTTGTGATTTCCTAGTAAATCGCAAACCCCGGGGTGTGCAATTTCCAGGGGTTTGCGATTTACTGCCACACCGGGATTGTGGTATGATGTTCGGATATTAAGATACGGTTATTAATTATAGAAATGTTCCCTCCATGCACCAGGAAGAGTGCAAATGGAACATATATTAATGTTTATTGTAACTGTATGAAGACTACTTTTTACCACGGGACCGCTGGGTAAGCACACCCAGGCATTCTGCATATATAATGGAAACCACTTGCACTGGGGCTTGAGTGACAGGTGCCCCTCTTGGGCGCCACCCCTCCCAGGCTGCAGAGATCTCTGATTGACTGGCTGTGTGAGTCCAGTCACCCTTGTACTCCTTGCACTTGCTATGCAGACACACTCACTCTAGAGATTCCAAAAGAAGCAGTTCACCACTGAGTTGTGTGTAACACCCATAGGACTTACCTTCAATGGGATGTAGGCACTGAATAAGACTGAACAAGTAGGAACCATGTGGGTATGTGTGGCAGGTTGTAGGTGAGTCAGGGTGGCAGGTCACTAGTAGGTGAACAAGAGTTGTAGCAATAAAGCTCAACCTTATCACTGTCAATCTTGTGTGACTTGTCTTCCCTTTCTTACTTAGGAGTTGTTTTGGTATTTAGGTGGGGGGGGGGGGGGGAGACTGGCAGACAGTTGCCAGGATCCTCTTGATAGTAGTGAGTATGAAGATGAGTAACTGGGGCGGTCAAAGCAGTTATTCTTCACACAGACAGGATATCAAATACCACAGCTTTTGATAACTCATTCAGCCATGCCAGACAGGATGGCCAAATGAGGTAAAGCATCCATCTCCCATGTTGGTAGATCATGGGATCATGCGTTCCAATCCTGGTCGAGTCAAACGAATGACTTAAAAATTGATACTTGTCGCTTCCAAGCCAGATGCTTGGCATTACTAGGATAGGGCAAGGAGCAGTGGAATGAGGAAGACCAGTCGTCTGGGACTGAAATTTCCCCTGCTTAATCAACTAATGTACAAACAAAAAATATTAATAATAATTATGCCAACATACAGTCTGATTCACTGCGGGAAAAAAGACATTTGACAGACAACAGTTGTGCAGTTTTTGTTGTTCCGCTGCTAACTTATCATATTCCACACATGTAAAAACATACCTTCCACTGAGCTATTTGTTTGTCTATTTGTTGTTGTTTTACATCCTAGCAGCATGTAAGGTCATATCAGGATGGGCACCAAATTGTGACAGTGCACACTCATGGTGAATTTATAGTTCTGCCCCACTGGGAAACCAGGCCACCACCACCATGACCTGATATCCCACTCAGTCACATTATCCTGATACTGAGCCAACCAGTCCTTGCCCTTTCCTATTAATGCCGAGCACCTGGCTAGGAAGCGACAAGTATATATTTTTAAGTCATTGGTTTGACTCGACCAGGGTTTGAACCCACAAAATCATGGGTTCAGATCCTTCGATCTCCCAAAACAGGAGACGTGGAATGTGGGGGCGGAGGAGACACGTGGACGGAGAGGGGGAGTCATCTATGTAAAATCCCAGGGGTCAAAGAAATCACTCCAGAGTATCTGCTTCCATTATTGTAAAGCTGGATCCATCATAATTGATCCCCTATGGACAGATCCCGTAATGGAACCCAGAGTGCGCATGACCGAACAAGCATATTGACCCGATCTAAAGGCACTCTAGACACATCCCAGTGGTGTGGCTTTGAAGAAGAAAAAAAAAGGAGATGGGGGGGGGGGGGGGGGGGTTTATTATTCAGTAGTAGTAATCTCAAGATATTCTCTGGTCGTGGGTCCCATTCACATCCAGCTCAAAACAAACAGTTATGGACGTTTGTTTGTTGTTTGTTGTTCTACAACCTAGCAAAATCTAAGGTCATATCAGGACGGGTACCGACTTGTGACAGTGCACACTCATGGTGACTTTATAGTGCTGTCCCACTGGGAAACCAGGTCACCGGCACCATGACCTGATATCCCACTCAGTCACATTATCCTGACACTGAGCCAACCAGTCCTTCCCCTCTCCTAATAATGCCGAGCGCCTGGCCAGGAAGCGACAAGTATAAATTTTTAAGTCATTCGTTTGACTCGACCAAGGTTCTCACCCACAACCCCATGATATACCAACAAGGGAGACAGACGCTCTAACTCATTCGTGTATCCCGTATGGTTCGTTATGGATGTAGAAGTGAAAGTCTCTTTTCCAAAACGCGATAAAAGTCAGGAGGCAGAATCTAGAAAGTGCCTTAATATGAGTGACCCTAAACATTTTTGTTATAAGATGGAAACTGGTAAGTATCATTTATGTGGTTCCCAAGGAGTTTCATTAGGCCTGTCTCCAGGCTGGCATGTTCCAACTTTGGTGGTCATCTTGGATTTCAAAATGGCCGTCTTAAGAAATTTACTTTCCTCAATATCTTCGCTTCCAATCATCCGATGAAAATGATTTGTTGGTGTCTACCCCCACATTTAGGATTGCTAGCGTTCCAAATTTGAAAATCTGCCACCTAACTTTAAGCGCTGATAAAAAAAAAAGAGCTTGCAATGCCCATGCCAAGCTTGTAGATCGTACTTTGGGAAAGAGCTCTTCATATAAGCCGTGTTCACACGGGCAATGTAAATCGATTCGTAGAAAGCGACTTGCCTAGTTCGACGCACATTTCCCGTGTGAACGAGCGTCTGAGTCGAATTAGGGCTGAATCGATTTCTGTGATGCGCATTCTGTAAACCACCTCTCGAGGTAGTTTACGTGAGGCGATTTCTGTGAGGCGATTTATTTTGCCCATGTGGACACACTGAGGCGGATTAAGCACCTCACATGCATGCGCAGTCGACACCTTAGTTTGTTGACTTTCCGGTCGATCAAAAGCGCATATTATATAATTTAGTCTATTAAACCGCTAGCTGTGCACAGATATTTTTTTCATCATTTATTTTTAGGGTTTCACTGCCCAGCAGAAGTTTTGACCGTTCCAAACCAATACGATTCATTAAATACATATCTAGGTCGAATCCACTCTCTCGTGGTGGCGCTGGTCAGACTGGACTTGCTCATGCGCAGATATCGACTTTCGGCCCAAGTAGTGCCCGTGTGAACGGGCAGCTAATTCGACTCCTGCTATCCGCCTTGGCTGAATCGCTTTAGATTTTGCCGGTGTGAACACGGCTCTATATATACAACCAGACAGGATGGCAAAATGACTTGAGTGTCCATCTCCTGTTTTGGGAGATCGGGGGATCTGAAACAATGGGATCATGGGTTGGAACCCTGGTCGAGTCAAACCAATGACTTAAAAATGTATACTTGTCACTTCCTAGCCATGCGCTTGGCATTAATAGGATAGGACAAGGACTGGTTGGCTCAGTGTCAGGATAATGTGACCGAGTGGGATATGGGGTCATGGTGCCGGCAGCCTGATCTACCAGTGGGGCAGCATTATAAAGTCACCATGAGTGCGCACTGTCCCAAGTCAGTACCCATCCTGATATGACCTTAGATGTTGCTAGGATGTTAAACAACAACAAACAACAAACTATGTTTATCTCAATTTTTGGATTGGCATTTACAGGGTTTTGCGCCTGAACGCCTCAAATGTTAAACATTCCAATAGAACTTATTCTCTAGACATGCCAGCCAGCTACTATCTTTTTTTGTTCAAGTGTTTTTATTCCTTTTACATGTTGGCAGTGCTAATGCACTGGTCTTCCAGCCCTGATGACAATTGCCTCTACACAGTAAACAAATCTACAACAATATACAGATAGACAAATACAGGAAATAAGCAAAACATCAGTACATGAATGGTATGTAAAGAACAAGATAAGAGAAAAACGAAGCATATACAGGGAGGTAACTATGTTAAGACTAGTATGGTAAGCATTAGTAGGGGGTGGGGCATAACTGATTATCTTTCTAGTGGTAACATACTCGTTGAAAGGGTGATTGATGGTGGGATGTAGGGTGGGCCTTTGTTATTGAAATGGTGTTCATGGTGATCTCAGGCGGGGACCTATTGAGTTAGTAAGTAGGTTAATATTGATTAATCATGTACCTCAGTAGGATCCAACTAGCATCATTTCCAGGCTCATTCCGTTGTAGATGGGTTTTTTGGTCTAGTTGGCCGCTACTGGTTGAGTGTACAGTGTGTGTGTGCGTCTTTTTGTTATGTGAAACTCCTCACACATGCTGGAGAAATTCCATTTATGTAATTCTCAGAAACTCACAAAGAAGTGTATAGTCACTGAGCCTCGAGGAAGTTGTCCTGGGAAGTATTTCTCTTAGTCATTTCTGTTTGCTTCCATTGTGCGCATAACCTGGCTAACTCAGACTACACACTACCACTTTGCTGTCGAAAGAATTTCTCCCGCTGAATAGACTACATCTTAGGGGTATTCTCTGTAGCGGAGTGGTAGAGTTTCTGACTTTTTTCTAGGTCAGACTCCTAATCTGAAGGTGGGTGGTTCAATTCCCCGTGCCTTCACCTCTGCCAATTTGGATTTCCACCGTTGTGTATAACTTACAGCGTCATAAAAGACCTCATCAAAGACCAGTTGCTCTCATACCATGTCTATGTTGATATGCTTTTAGCTTTTATTTTTCTATTGATTATTTCTATGGTGTAAGCAATGTATCTGTGTTATTTTTAAATGGGGAAAGCACCTCATAAGTATTGTACTTCTGCTTTCTCCTTTTTCATGTGAAAAAATTACTGATATAAATATCAACTTGTGTGTACATTGATCATCTGGAAATAAATATTTTAGTATTAATATTATGTGTTGGGGGGATGTAAAAAATCCCTTGGGTCGGTAAAAGTGTAGGCTTGTGGCTTTCTATCGACAAACTGTATAATGGTGAAAACAAGTCTATTCAGACTTATCCATGATAGGCAGTATAATTCAAGGGGAAAAAAGAAAAGAAAAAAAAAGAACAGTTAGCGCAATGAAGAAAACTGCGAAAGAAGGCTTAGCGGTGAAAGTTTCTGGCAATACATGGAAGCTGCATGAATACAATGGACCAGCACAATGCTATGCTATGCACCAGGGGCGTATTCGATTAATCAACTCCCCGAGCCACTTTTTGGTGCATGCGCGCTTCCTACAGACTCGGGTTGAATAAACGAATACGCTGCTCCATGCTCGGGGTGGGAAAAATTGGTGGCTTAATCAAAGACTTGTTCTGTCTTTTTAAATAACCGATATACCTACAGCAAAATAAGATACAAAGTATTTTTTTATCGCATAGTTTAGTTATATTTCCATTTCATTAATCTGATTTATTAACAAAAAGAAAAAAAGCTAAACACGTAGGACTTGTACTGCTACAGGACGGTACCAGCACAAATGTGATGTCATCACTCCCAGCCAACCACAGCCAAGAGGCGTGTCACTGGTGTCAGGTCGTTTTGCACACGACACATGTATTTTAAGACTCCACTCGCGGTGTTCGATTTGAAATGCTAGCAACTTGGGTGACCGGAGTCGCCCGGGTCATGTTAATCGAATATGACCCAGATGTGGTGGCCAAAGCAGTCAGAGTGAAAGCTTCCCATGTGGAAGGTCAGGAGTTTGAATCCTGGCTGAGTCAAACTAATGACATACAAAATTGATACTTGTCACTATCTAGCCTGGTGGTTGAGGTTACTAGGATAGGGTTAGGATTGGTTAGCTCAGTGTCAGGTTAATGCAATTGAGTGGGAAATTGGGTCCTTGTGTCGGTGGTCTGGTTTCCCAATGGGGCAGCACTATAAAGTCACCAGGAGTGTGCACTGTCACAAGTCAGTACCCGTTTGGATATGACGTTAGCTGTCGCTAGGTTGTGAACACCCCAAACAAACTCTATTTTACTATAATACCCTATACCATGACATCCTATGTTATGATATCCTATATACACCCTATATTATGATATCCTATACTATGATATCCTATATTATGATATCCTATACTATGACATCCTATATTATGGTATCCTATACTATGACATCCTATACTATGACATCCTATATTATGATATCCTATACTATAACATAGTATAGGATACACTGGATATGCAGGTATTGCAGGTATAGCAATACCTCAGGGAGTTTGACGCCCATGCCCTGCAGAGTTGTAAACCACTGCCTTGTGGTACAGGTTCTTGACAGAACCGAAGGCTAAGGGAGCAAACCCTGAACAGAAAACCATGTCACTGTAGCAGCATTAAGGGTGTTTGATGTATGGAACTCCCAACATCTCCCGACCAGCCACTCAGGGACAAATAGTTTTGTGCCTGTCTTGACATGTTCTTGCCAGTGTGAAACCTCTATTTGCTCCCCGAGAGAGTGCTGCTGGTAACTTGCAAAAGCCAGTAGCACTTCAACACTTTTGCAGGCAGCTTTCATGAAATGTACAGCCCAGACAGAGAGCTGACTTATTCAATGTCGCACACTTCAGAGCGAAGACCAAGACTACACGGATACTGGCGAGAGAGCTGCTATTCGTAGATGACAGTGCACTGGTTGCCCACTCTGCTGAAGAGGTCCAGAAAATAGTGGACGCTTTCTCTGATGCATCATAGAAGTTCGGCCTGAAGAGTAACATTAAGAAGACGCAGGTGCTGTACCAACCCAACTCTACAAGAACCCGAGAGGAGGAGATCATGGTTGACACAAACAAGCTGAACTCTGATATCAAGTGATGGACGCATTGATGCTGAAATACAGAGGAGGATGGCCAAGCCTAGCGCATCTTTCGGCTGACTACGCCAGAGACTCTGGAACAACCACATTTGGGTCAAAGGCAAGATCTACCATGCAATCGTGCTATCCACCCTACTATACGGAGCCGAGGCCTGGACAGTGTACAGACGACAGGTGAAAAAGCTGCATGCCTTCATGATGCGACATCTGCGTTCAATCATGAGACTAACCTGGAAGGTCAAAGTGACAAATAAGGAAATACTCGAACAGACGGGGCTGCCCTCTATGGAAGATCTTCTGATCAAAAAGAATCTCCCGTGGACTGGACACCTCATGAGGATGTCATCAGACAGACTACCAAAGCAGATCCTCTATTCTCAACTGTCTTCTGGTCACAGAAAGAGAGGGCGCCCTCGTCTCCAGTTCAAGGATACCATCAAGAGAAACCTGAAGATGAGAGACATTAAGACTGACTCATGGACGCAACTCTCCCAGCAGAGAGCTAAATGGAGAGCGGCAGTCAAGTAATGAAAGCAGTCTTAGTCGCATCGCGACCGACAGCATGATGACGATGATACTATGACATCATATACTATGACATCCTATGCTATGATATAATATTATATTATACCCTATGATATGAAATCCTATGTTATAATAACATGATATGAGATCATATCATATCATATGATATCCTATTATATATCCTGTGATATGATATACTATGATATGATATACTATGTTATGATACTATATGATATGATGTAATATGATATGGTACGATATGCTATGATAGTATATACTGTGATAGTATATGATATGATATCATATGCCATGATAGCATATGCCATAATATCATATGCCATAATATCATATGCCTTGATATAATATGGCATGCTACCCTATGCTATATCCTCTACTATGCTATATTATACTATGATATCCTACACTATCATATCCTGCAATGTGATATACAACACTGTGATATACTATGCTATGATCTACTCCAACATAATACACTATGCTATGATATACTCTAACATAATACATTATGCTATGATATACTCTAACATAATACACTATGCTATGATATACTCTAACATAATACACTATGCTATGATATACTCTAACATAATACACTATGCTGTGATATACTCTAACATAATAAACTATGCTATGATATACTCTTAACATAATATACTATGCTGTGATATACTCTAACATGATACACTATGCTGTGATATACTCTAACATAATACACTATGCTGTGATATACTCTAACATAATATACTATGCTGTGATATACTCCAACATAATACACTATGCTGTGATATACTCTAACATAATACACTATGCTATGATATACTCCAACATAATACACTATGCTATGATATACTCTAACGTAATAAACTATGCTATGATATACTCTAACATAATACACTATGCTATGATATACTCCAACATAATACACTATGCTATGATATACTCTTAACATAATACACTATGTTGTGATATACTCCAACATAATAAACTATGCTATGATATACTCTAACATAATACACTATGCTATGATATACTCTAACATAATACACTATGCTGTGATATACTCTAACATAATACACTATGCTGTGATATACTCTAACATAATACACTATGCTATGATATACTCTAACATAATACACTATGCTGTGATATACTCTAACATAATACACTCTTCTGTGATATACTCTAACATAATACATTATGCTATGATATACTCCAACATAACAAACTATGCTATGATATACTCCAACCTAATAAACTATGCTACGATATACTCCAACATAATACACTATGCTATGATATACTCTAACATTAATACACTATCCCACACTATGCACCAGAACAAACATATAAATGCTTTTGGGAGGGGGGGGGGGGGGGGCAATGCACGATTGCAATGCCGCCTCTGACACAGAACTATGAAAAGTCGCCGTTTCTTGCATTGCTTTCTGAGGTGTCTGAACAACCTGGATGGAGCTCTCGCCCTTTTTTATGTTAATTAAGGTGCTGCTTACGTTCTATCTTTCACTCTGGCCTCAGGGGAAACCACTGTATGAGTGTGCTGACCTTGGGGTCATTGTGTTCACCTCAAGGTCATTGTGTACCTCAAAGGTCAACGTCTGTGTGTGTGTGTTTTGTGATTGTTTACCCCCCCCCCCCTCTACATGTGGTTTTTATTTTAGCACTTAATGAGGTCACTGCTTAGGATCATGGGTAATCTGCGATTATGATTCGAAACACCAATATATATATACATATATATATGGATAGTGATAATCCCATTATCGCATGTAATAAGCACTGGAGTTCCTCCCCCCACCCCCCACACCCACACCCACTCACGGGGTGGGTGGGTGGGTTGGATGGGGGTCTGGCATGGACCTCGTCGGCCCCCTGCATGGGCACCACACCTCACTCGCTTGGAAGTTATATATATATATATATGGAGAATTAATCGTCTGATCTTATCAATCAATGTTTATTTTTGCGAATGCGGTTTGTTTCTTCATTATTGTTGCAAACACTCTGCACATGTCTTCCTAACAAACGGGTCAGACTGGATGGCCGGAACTGAGCCAACCAGTCCTTGCCCTATCCTAATAATGCCGAGCGCCAGACTAGGAAGCGACAAGTATCAATTTTTAAGTCATTGCTTTGACTCGATCAGGGTTCGAACACACGACCCCACGATCTACCAACACAGGAGACGGATGCTCTAATACCCCCATCATACCAAACCAGTTCTCAAAACGTCCGACCCCGTTCTAAAACGGGATGTGGTCGGGTTAGAACGTGGTTGCAAGACAATTTTGGGCATGCTCAAAGTTCTGGAGAACCCTTTTTCTCTTTTTTATTTTGATCGCGTGTTTATGCTGTCCATAGCATGTAAGTTTGGATGATCGAGCTTGTTTTCAATGGTGGGCAGTTATAGTTCTAACCCGTCCATTCCGTTCGTAAAAAGACTGTAGAAAGTTGCTACTACGTCCATTCCGTTTGCACACAGTTTGAGCCCATTCAGCAACATTTTCAAGAATGTAGTGAGAACTAGTTTGGTGTGATGGGGGTATTAGAGCATCCGTCTCCCGTGTTGGTAGGTCATGGGGTCATGGGTTCGAAACCTGGTCGAGTCAAACCGATGACTTAAAAATTGTATGCTCGTCGTTTCCTAGGCTGGCGCTCGCCATTATTAGGATAGGGCAAGGACTGGTTGGCTCAGTGTCAGGATAATGTGACTGAGTGGGATATCAGGTCATGGTGCTGGTGGCCTGGTCTTCCAGTGGGGCAGCACTATAAAGTCACCATGAGCGCACACTGTCACAAATCGGTACCCGTCCTGAGATGACCTTAGATGTTGTTATGATATAAAACAACAAACAAATGAAGTGGGCGTGTCTACTCGCCTTGAGCAATTTGCGCACTCGTTCAACGAGCGCGCAAATTGCTTTCACTGTGCACGCGAGGGTTCTCGGTGGTAAAGCGTTGCTTGGCGACTAGCTAAGCAACAACGGAAGGTCGGGCTTTCGGACCCAGACCCATCGGACGTGTTTTGCATGCTCTGATGTTTCAGCCGAATATTTAGGATTTTATTGTCGAAATTCCAAACTTATTTAACTTAATTATATGGGAGGGGATTTTACTTATAACATACATTCTACTGTTTAACTAAGAACATAGGTTATATTGATCAATTCATTCTGTTAGTCAGAGGTAAGAATAAAAGGGTGAGCTCCTAAGAAGTGACATGAATGTTCCTTGCATTCTTTACTATTCTCCAGACTTATATTATTAACCGCTATGGTCAACTTCAGATTGCTATTTGGATTGCTCTATAATCTTATTTAATTAAGGGCCTTCTGCCCATGGTCTGTCAGGAGTCGAACTCTCCACCTCAGACATTGCTAGTCAAGGGTAAGGCTGGCAGGATCACAGACAACCGGCGGCGGGAGGCACAAGACATTCACATGGAAACAATTATTTATATTAACACGTACACTCGCCTTAAGCGGGGGTGGAATAGCCCGACGGTTAAACAAACAAACCTAAGACACGACTGAGTGGGATGGGTTGGGCCAGTCTTGCTCTCTCCTCACCAGCGTAGGGTCAACATTAACTGTATGAAACCAGTACACAACAGATTCAGTGGCCAAATGAGTAAAGCGCGCTGGCTGGCTTCCCATGCGGGAGGTCGTGAGTGCGAACACTGACTGAGTCAAATCAATAACTTACCAATTTTATACTTATCGCAACCTAGCCTGATGCTTGGCATTGAAGATTTATACGGCATATCATGGATAAGTCTAAATAGACTTGTTTTCACCATTAGACAGTTTGTCGATAGAAAGCCCGAGCCTACACTTTTACCGACCCAAGGGATTTTTAACCTCCCACACCACATAGACATGGTATGAGAGCAACCAGCCTTTGATGACGCTGTAAGTTATACACAGCGGTGGAAATCCAAAGTGGCAGAGGTGGGGGCACAGGGAATCGAACCACCGACCTTCAGATTATGAGTCTGACCTAGAAAAAAGTCAGACACTCTAACCACTCTGCCACAGAGAACACCACTAGGATAGGGAAAGAACTGACTAGGATAGGGAAAGAACTGGTTTTGAAAGAACTGGTTTTCCCAGTACAGTACAAGCCCTAAGTCAAGCTCGGTTAAACCAAATGATCGGTTAATCAAAACTTTTTACGGCAGCCTGCAAAATACTACCATTTATCATATACAAAATTTGGTTAAACCAAAGTTGGTTAATCCAATTTATCGGTTAATCCAAACAAAATGTGCAGGCCCCGGGCCACTTCCAGTATGGTTCAACCAAACTGTCATGTGGTTATAAGGTCATCTCAGACTTTTTATATATGATAAATGGTAGCATTTTGCCAGGCCGCCGAAAAAAAGTTTGGATTAACCGATCGTTTGATTTAACCGAGCTTGGTTTCATGGGGTCATACTGTATATACATAAAAAAACAATCAAAGTCTCCACATACATTATATATTACATTCATAATGCACCTGAGTTTTTGCCAAAGCCAAGTCAAAGTCAAAGCCAAAGCTCGGTTAAACCAATGATCCGATAATCCAAACTAATTTCTAGGGTCCCGTCAAGTTTGGTTTAACGGGGTTAGACTGTATTGGGATAATGTGACTAAGTCAGATATTGAGGAGTGGGACATAGGTCAGGCGGTAGAGTGTCCACCTGTGAAGGTGTGGGTCATCCTATCGATCCTGCTCAGTGGACCGATTAGCAGTTTGGGCTATTTTTCATTCCAACCAGTGATCCACAACTGGTTCATCAAAGGCTGTGGTGGTGCTCTCCTGTCTGTGGGAAAGTGCATATAAAAGACCCCTTGCTGCTTATCGGAAAGAGCAGCCGATGTGGCGGCAGCGGGTTTCCTCCAAAGAAATATCTCAGAATGACCGATCACATGTTTGATGTCCAATAGCTGATGATAGAACTCGACGTGCTTGCTCTAGAGGCATCATTAAATAAAAACAAACTTTCCTCTTTGAGTGAGATATTGAGTGACGGTGGCCCGAGTCTCCCAGTGGGTCAGCACTTTAAGTGACCCGATATGACCTTATATGTTCCTAGGACATAAAATACCAGTAAAGAAACAACACCTGTACCCTTGGAAGGGGGTGTTGCGGGGGTGGTTGAGGACGGGGGGAGGGGGAAGACAGGAGTGGAGGTTAGGTAACGTAAATTGGACATGGCTATTGGATTGGACATGGCTATTGGATTGGACATGGCTATTGGATTGGACATGGCTATTGGATTGGACATGGCTATTGGATTGGGCATGGCTATTGGATTGGACATGGCTATTGGATTGGACATGGCTATTGGATTGGACATGGCTATGGCTATTGTGCCAAAGGGGAAATACAGTGAAACCTCTCGAAATCGATCAACCGACCTTAGGACCTACTTTAAAGTTGAAGTGGTCCATTTAGGGAGGTGGTCGGTTTAGGGATTTAGAATATGGTTACAATGTTATTGTTGGGACCCAAATAAAGCGATCGATATAGGGGAGTGGTCGATCTGTGGAGGTGGTCGGTATAGAGAGGTTTTACTGTATCCGGCTTTGAGGGTTTACATTCAACGCATCCAGATCCCTGCACCAAGCTGCAGTGTTGCACATATGTTCCTTCCGGCACTGGCACTGTGGCAGGCATAAAAAGCTCTTTGTAACTGCTATGAAAGATTGAGTTTCACATAGTATGTGCTGTATAAGGAGTTATGCTAATGTCAATAATGAAAGTTCCTACAATTAGATTACCAATTATGCATTATGATGCTGGTGGCGCCCCCACTCAGCCAGGATCCAAACTATCACCTTCCTGTGCTTTGTGAATATATTGATTGTTGTTACTGGTTGACACTTCAATATTCTATAGTGCACATGATGCACAGGACGCAGGGGCTGTATCGATCAGATCGCCCCTCCTTCTTTCACTCACCCCCTCCCTCTCTCCCTCCCTCCTCCCTCCCCCTCCCCGCCCCCCTCCTCCCTCCCCCTCCCCGCCCCCCTCCCTCTCCGTCTCTCCTTCCGTCTCCCTCCCTATCCCTCTCCCTCCCTCTCCACCTCCCCCTCTCCCTATCCCCTCCCCCTCCCTATCCCTCTCCTCTACTCTCCCTCTCCCTCTCCTTCTCCTTCTTCCTCCTCCCTCCCCCTCTCCCTCTCATTCTCCTCTCTCCCTCTCCTTCTACTTCCTCTCCTTCTCCTCCCTCCTCCCCCCTTTCCCCCTCTCCCTCCCCTCTCTCTCACCCTCCCCCCCCCCACCTCTCCCCCCACCTCTCCCCTCCCCCTCTCTCCCTCCCCCTCTCCTCCCTCCCCCTCTCCCTCCCCCTCTCCCTCCCCCTCTCCTCCCCCCTCTCCATCCCCCTCTCCCCCTCCCCTCCCTCTCCCCCCCTCCCTCCCCTCTCCCTCCCCTCACCCCCCACCCCTCTCCCTCTCCCCTCTTCCCTTCTCCCTCCTCCTTCTCCCTCTCCTCGTCCCTCTTCTCCCTCGCCCTCGTCCCCTCTCCCCTCTCCCTCGCCCTCGTTCCCTTTCTCCCTCGCCCCTCGTCCCTTCGCCCCTGTCCCTTCTCCCTCGCCCTCGTCCCTTCTCCCTCGCCCTCGTCCCTTCTCCCTCGCCCTCGTCCCTTCTCCCTCTCCCTCGTCCCTTCTCCTCTCCCTCGTCCCCTTCTCCCGCTCCCTCCTCCTTATCCCTCGCCCTCCTCCTTATCCCTCTCCCTCCTCCTTCTCCCTCTCTCCCCCCCCCCTTCTCCCTCCTCCCTCCTTCCTCTCTCTTTCCTCCTCCCCTCCTCCCTCCTCCTAACCCCTCCTCCCCCTCCTTCTCCCTCCTCCCCTTCTCCCTCCTCTTCACCCTCCTCCCTCTCCCTCCTCCCTCTCCCTCCCCCTCCTCCCCTCCCTCTCCCTCCTCCTTCTCCTCTCACCTCCCCTCCCTCCCTCTCACCTATCATCCCTTCCCTCCCTCCCTCTCCACAGGGCTTTTCCTAGTCCCATTAATTCAAATGTCAGCCAGTAGTTTCCGCCGACATTCATTATTACTTATGCCCACCAGACAACTACTGACAGTCACAACATGACGCCCAGACACCAACGGAGCTGCAATATAGGTGGTGTCAGTGAGGGATTGGTTTACGTCCTAGCAACATCTGAGGTCCTATCCAGATAACTTCCGACTTATAATAAAACGGCATCATAGCCACTTTATAGTGTTGTCCAAATGGGATACCATATCACCAGCATTGTCACAATATTCCACCACTATACGGGATGGCTGAATGAGTTGAGCGTCGTCTCCCGTTTTGGTAGTTTGTAGGATTCGAACCCATGGGTTCTAACCCTGGTCGAGTCAAACCAATGACTTAAAAATTGATACGCGTGGCTTTCTAGACAGGTGTTTGGCATTACTAGGATAGGAAAAGGACTGGTTGGCCCTGTGTCAGGATAATGTGATTGGGTGGGATATCAGGTCATGATGCTGACTCCCCGTGGGGCAGCTTCCAGTGGGGAAGCGCTATTAAGTCCCCATGAGTGCGCACTGTCACAAGTCGGTAACCGTCCTGATATTACCTTAGATGTTGCCAGGATGTGAAACTCCAACAAACAAACCAAAAAATATTTCACGGTCACAATATGTCCCTCTCCATCTGGGATACTAGCACCATGAGCTGTCTCATTGAGCCACCAAGGTATTCCTTGCCTTATCCTAGTAATGCTGTGAGCCGGGCAAGATGGCGACAATCAATTCTTTGTTTGACTCGGGGATGGCCGACAAGTTAGAGCGTCCATCTCCCGTGTTGGTAGATCATCGGGTCGTTGGTTCAAACCCTGGTCGAGTCAAACCAATGACTTAAAAATTGATACTTGTTGCTTCCTAGCCTGGCGTTTGGCATTATTAGGATAGGGCAAGGACTGGTTGGCTCAGTGTCAGGATAATGTGACTGAGTGGGATATCAGGTCATGATGTTGGTGGCCTGGTGGGGCAGCACTATAAAGTCACCATGAGTGTGCACTGTCACAAGTCGGCACCCATCCTGATATGACCTTAGATGTTGCTGGGACGTAAAACAACAAATAAACAATTGTTTGACTCGGCCGTGGGTTGATACCCTGACCTTCCTCCCACAAAGGAAGCGGAGCGCCCAACCAGAAACCGACTAGGCAAACCCGTCCAGAGACTTATTGTGGGTTTTCTAAGTTCTACCAAAGACCCTATAATACTAAGATGGCTCACTCAGCCTGTACTGTGTAATCAAAATGATCAAACCCACCACTTGGTGCGCTGGCTGTTCTCTTGGTTAAACAGTTGCTATATTATATGTATAAATGTATATATGAATGTGAAAGATATGTGATGATGGCGATGCTGATAATGATGCTGATCATGATGCGTATTTGTTCATAGCAATTTCATATTGATGTGTATTCATACTTACTTATCTCATGTATAATATAATTGTATGTGTTTACATGTGAAACACCAACCAGCAGCCGGGCTGATCAAACCCACCACAAGGTGGCACTGCAAAATTTACATTACCATGGGGGAGATAGGGAGTGAGCCGTCTTAGTATTATAGGGTCTTTGGTTCTGCTTCTATCGCAGCCAAGATTTACACTGGCTGGCTTTTTCACATAATTTCTTTTTTGTTATCAATTGTGGTAGGCTTTCAGGTGTTGAGAATTGGGTGGCTCATGACTAACTTTTTCATACGCGTTTTATGCCTCAGCAACAATTATTGTCATATCAGGAGGGGTACTGACAAGTGACAGTGCGCACTCATGGGCCGTAGCCTATTCGATTAACACGACCCGGGCAACTCGGGTCACCCGAGTTGGTAGAATTTATAATCGAACACCGCCAGTAGAGGGAGTTGACAAAAACACATGCCGTGTGCAAAATGTACCGGCCCCAGTAACCCACCTCTTGGCTGGGGTTGGCTAGGAGCGATGACTTCACATTTGTTCTGGTACCGTCCTGTAGCAGTACAAGTCCTATGTGTTGTTTTGTGTGTGTGTGGTTTCTTAAAAATAAACCAGTTTAATGAAATGGAAATATAACTAAACTATGCAAGCAAAAAATACTTCAAATCCTATTTTGCTGTAGTTATAGCGGTTATTTAAAAAAAAGAACAAGTTTTAGATTAAGCCATCATTTTTTCCACCCAACGCGTGGAGAAGCGTATTCATTTATTCGACCAGAGTCTGCAGGATGTGCGCATGTGCCAAAAAGTCCCTCGGGTGACCCGAGTTGATTAAATCGATTATGCCCATGGTGACAAATAGGAAATACTCGAATGGACGGGTCTGCCCTCGATGGAAGATCTTCTGATCAAAAAGAATCTCGGGTGGACTAGACACCTCATGAGGATGTCATCAGACAGGCTACCAAAGCAGATCCTCTACTCTCAACTGTCTTCTGGTTACAGAAAGAGAGGGCACCCTCATCTCTGGTTCAAGGATGCCATCAAGAGAAACCTGAAGCTGAGAGACATTAAGACCAACTCATGGACATCATTCTCACAGCAGAGAGCTAAATGGAGAGCGACAGTCAAGTAATGAAAGCAGTCTTTGTCGCATCGCGACCGACAGCATGATGATGATGATGATGATGACTGTCTAGTGCTACCACACTAGAATATGGGATACTAGAACAATGAGCTGTTATCCTACTGAGTCACATTACCCTAATACTGACCTAACCAGTCCTTGCCCTATCCTAGTAATGCCGAGTGCCAGACTGGTTTGTGCCAAGTAACTATTTTCTAAGTCATTAGTTTGACTCGGCAGGGATCCATAAGCCTGAACTTCCTCATAGGAAGTAAACGTGTTTTTTTTTATTGATTCAGCCCCGCGCCTGCCCCCTAGCTAATTAATATATGGGTGTGTCGAATTGGGCACGGAGGCGGTGGAGGCTCAGTAGGGGGGGGGGGGTAAATAACTTCTTCTTTTATGTGTTTCTTTATGTTTAACTTCTGAATCGCATTCCAGCATAACAGTAATGGCTTTGTCTATAAAAAATGAAACTTCCTCAATGATGTGAGAAATCGTGTTCGCATATGTATAATATGTGTCATATGTGTAATATATATAATGTGTATAATACATATATGTATGATATGTATAATATATCCTCCCTCTCCCTCCTTCTCCCTCCTCCTTCTTCTCACACCCGACACTCTCACATCCGACACTCTCACATCCGACACTCTCACACCCGACACTCTCACCCAACACTCTCACCCCTAACACTCTCACACCCGACACGCTCACCCCTGACACTCTCACACCTGACACTCTCACACCTGACTCTCACACCCCACACCCTCACATCCAATACTCTCACATCCAACACTCTCACATCCAACACTCTCACATCCAACACTCTCACATCCGACACTCTCACACCTGACACTCTCACATCTGACACTCTCACACCTGACACTCTCACACCCGACACTCTCACACCCGACACTCTCACCCCCCGACACTCTCACACCCGACACTCTCACACCCACACCTCACACCCGACACTCTCACACCCGACACTCTCACACTCTCACATCCTCACCCCTGACACTCTCAACACCCACACTCTCACCACACCGACAACTCTCACATCCAACTCCACATCCAACTCTCTCACCCAACACTCTCCCACCCCGACACTCTCACACCCTGACACTCTCACCCCTGACACTCTCACACCTGACTCTCACATCCAATACTCTCACATCCGACACTCTCACACCCAACAATCTCACATCCAACACTCTCACATCCAACACTCTCACATCCGACACTCTCACACCCGACACTCTCACACCCGACACTCTCACACCCGACACTCTCACACCCGACACTCTCACACCCAACACTCTCACACCCAACACTCTCACACCCGACACTCTCACACCCGACACTCTCACACCCGACACTCTCACACCCCGACACTCTCACATCCGACACCCATCCACTCACACCCCGACACTCTCACACCCGAACTCTCCACACTCTCACACTCCCGACACTCCAAGCCGACCACCTACACACGCCAGACACTCTCACACCACACTCTCACACCCAACACTCTCACACCCAACACTCTCACACCCGACACTCTCACCCCTGACACTCTCACACCCGACACTCTCACACCCGACACTCTCACACCCGACACTCTCACACCCGACACTCTCACACCCGACACTCTCACACCCGACACTCTCACACCCAACTCTCACATCCAACTCTCTCACCCAACACTCTCACCCCCGACACTCTCACATCCGACACTCTCACACCTGACTCTCACATCCAATACTCTCACATCCGACACTCTCACACCCAACACTCTCACATCCAACAATCTCACATCCGACACTCTCACATCCGACACTCTCACACCCGACACTCTCACACCCGACACTCTCACACCCGCAACTCTCACACCCGACACTCTCACACCTGACACCCTCACACCCGACACTCTCACACCCGACACTCTCACACCCAACACTCTCACACCCGACACTCTCACACCCGACACTCTCACACCCGACACTCTCACACCCGACACTCTCATATGGCAGCGGCGGCTTGTTTTGTTTATATTCGACAGTATGAATATCGCCATCGATGTAGCTGCAGCATTAATATCGGTTCGATTTTTGGTTTATTTTCACCAAATTTCACTTTTTTTCTATATTCTGTTAAATATGTTAGCATTGAATAGATTTGGGCCTAATCGGTACCTAACAGCGCCCTTAAACCTGGTATGGATTGGTGTTAGCCTACCCGACCTTAAACTCGCGGCATTTCCGTAACACTGCTCCATACATAGCGACTTTTCGCTGCTAAACTAGAAATCCCGTCCAAAACCAGTTTTGGTTAGCTAACACCGCCCCATACATACGGCCCCTGGTGCTCGGCATTATTAAGATAGGACAAGGACTGGTTACCTCAGTGTCAGGATAATGTGACTGAATGTAATATCGGGTCATGGTGCAGGCGGCCTGATTTCCCAGTGGGGCAGCACTGTCAAGTCACAATGAGTGCGCATTGTCACAAGTCAGTGCCCATCCTGGTATGACCTTAGATGTTGCTAGGACATAAAACAATAAGAAACACTAACCAAATCCAATTCCTGCACACAATTCCACACTGGCAATTCTTTGATATTGGGCATTATACTTATATTAGAGGCACAAATATAGAACAAGTATCCGAATTCATATATCTCGGACAAAAGATTACAAATGATGGGAGATGTGAGGAAGAAATTAAAAGAAGGATAACAATAGCCCGAACAACATTCTCCAAAATGTATAGAGTGTTAACATCAAGTAAGATATTAATACAAACAAGGAAGCGTATTCTTCAGTGTTATGTGTGGTCTACTCTAATGTATGGGGCAGAGACATGGACAATCTCTAAGAAAATGTACAAACGTTTAGCAGCATTTGAGATGTGGACTTATCGAAGGATGATGAAAATATCATGGACAAAGAAGATCACCAACAAAGAAGTTCTCAGAAAAATTAAAAATAAGAAAAGCTTGTTTGCCACTATACAGACAAAGAAACTTATTTATTTTGGCCACATCATTCGTCAGAGTTCAATATACCGTACATTGTTGGAAGGGAAGGTGAATGGCAGCAGAGGGAGAGGGAGACCAAGAACATCATGGTTTACAAATATTTCACAGTGGACAGGCTTGAATTATTCACAGTCTATCAGAACAGCACAACATCGGGACAAGTGGAGAACCATTGCATCCAACCCTCGACTAGAGGATGGAACTATTGATTGATTGATTGATTGAGAGTATATCAGAGCATAGTATATTATATTAACTGCTAAATCCACCTCACAGCAGACATTTATACTGGCAGCAGACGATAATATTGAACCCTCCCTCCAGATATTTTAAAATAAACTGCATTATCGTTTATTAGAAATGTTCCATCAGATAACACATTCTCTATTCAGCAGACGACATTTTGATAGGATCAGACGATTAACTTGAAAACTAGCCGCCATTTCCGCTTCCGGTCTCGCTATCAGCCTACTGATCGCTGCGTTGTCAGCTCAACTCAGAGTATCTACACAGATTCCTGATTACACACACGTCCGGTCTGCTGGCCAGCACCCGGAGGGGAGGCGAGAAAGCGACCGTGAAGATTAGCTACCGACAATTTGTCGTCTGCTTTTGACAAAATATCGCGCGCTTCTAAAACTACATCACAGAACGCACAACTAGGGTTGGTTGTTGAATGTTTTACGTCCTGGCAATATCTAAGGTCATATCAGGACGGGTATAGACTACATCACCATTCCAGCGGGATGCATTGTGGGATGCGTGGAAGAAAAACAAACCCGCGAGAAGCACATGGCACATGGTAATACACTGGGTGGAGCTATGAAATGTGCTAGTTTCAGCTCATCTCAGCTCTTGTTTGAAACATAAAATACCAACTAACAAGTAAGATATTAATCTTTTATCCAGCATTGCATTTACATCAAAATAATCAGCACATCTAATGCCATGTGTATTTAGATTTAGACAAATCTGGGCACTCAGACTAGTGTTAGAACCATAGTCAAAGTCAGTTTTACTTATTTTATTCATGTTTTTATTTATATCCTATGGTTAATGACATATTTAGAACTAGAAAATTAGTAGGGTGTCATATATTGGTTATATATTTCTCTGAAACAAGTGTCTGTTGACACATTTGGCATTTTAATATTTAGAACAAGAATTAATAATAGTGATGTGGATCTCAGCCTTAAAGTGACTGATTGTTTTGTGTGGAATTGTATGTTTCTTAGCTCAAAATGTTTAACTATGGCTAGTTTTGTCTTAGTTATATTCATCAGATCATTATTTTGCATTAGTGCATACATGTTTATGCCAAATTGTTATGTATTTCTATTAATTTTGAATAAAATGGAAGTTTTGCCCTATGCGTATCAGCAAACTCAATGGCTGTACGGCTTTGCTTTGCTGCCAGCGCCGTTTTCAGCACATGCGCACTCGGAATGGTGATCTCGTCTATTGACTTGTGACAATGCGCACTCATGGTGACTTTATAGTGCTGCCACACTGGGAAACCAGTCGGTAGCCGTCCTGATATGACCTTAGATGTTGCTAGGGCGTAAACATCAAACAAACAAACAAACGCTCAACAATGACCAGACTGTTTTTTTTCAATTTTGATCACGTGGTGGTACGGTGCATCTGACAGCCAATTTTGTGACGCTGATCCATCTGCCCACTCTCCATACAGGACTCCTGTCAGTTCCCATTGACAACAGCGCCTCTGTCGAGAATATCCCTCTGCGTCCATGCTTGGAGAGTGATCTTTATGGGGACTTTTTGCTTGTAGTTGTGTGCTTGTTTGGTGGGTTTCTTTTTTTTTAAGTGAGGCTTTTTTTTTGTATCGGCCCATTTACTGAACACTGTGTGAAGATGATTGAGGTCACGGTGACACGATGGTGTTTTTTGTAGTGGTCAGAAATCACCCTGGAACTTGGAAGCTCCTATTGGGTCACTGACCTGTTAATGCATGGCGTGGGAATATACAGGTACTGGTGGTGGAGGGGTGGTGGAGGTGGAGGGGTGGTGGTGGTGGTGGTGGAGGTAGAGTGGTGTGGAGCAGTGGTGGGAGGTGGAGGCGTGGTGGTGGAGGTGGTGGTGGTTGGTGGATGGTGGATGGTTGGTGGTGGTGATGGTGGGGGTGGTGGTGAAGGTGGGGGTGGGGCGGTGGTGGTGGGATGGCGGGGTGGTGGTGGAGGTGGGGTGGGAGTGGGGAGGAGGGGTGGGGGATTGAGGTAGGGTGTGGTGGTGGTGGAGGTGTAGGGGTGTGGTGGTGGTGGAGTAGGGGTGGTGGTGGTGGTGGAGTAGGGGTGGGGTGGGGTGGTGGAGGGGTGGTGGTGGGGGAGGGGTGGTGGTGGGTGGTGTTAGGGGTGGTGGGTGGTGGTGGGTGAGTGGTGATGGTGGTGGGTGGTGGTGAGGGGTGGTAGGTGGTGGTGAGGGTGGTGGTGGAGGCGGGTGGTGGTGGTGGTGGTAGGGGTGGAGGGGTGGTGGTGGTGGAGGTGGGTGGTGGAGGGTGGTGAGTGGAGGTGGTGGTGGTGGTAGGGTGGGTGGGAGGGGTGGTGGAGGTGGAGGGTGGTGGAGGTGGGGTGGTGGTGGAGGTGGGTGGGTTGTGGTGGAGGGGTGGTGGTGGAGGGGTAGTGTAGGTGGGGTGGTGGTAGAGGGCTGGTGGGGTGGTGGTGGAGGTGGAGGGATGGTGGAGGAGGAGCGGTGGTGGAGGGGGAGGGGTGGTGGTGGTGGTGGAGGGGAGGGGTGGGGTGGTGGTGGTGGTGGTCGCGGTGGTAGGGGTGGTAGTGGTGATACTGTAGTGGTGGCGGTGAGTTGGTAGGGATCGGTGGGTGTGGGTGGAGGTGGCTGAGAGGTGGTGGTTGGAGGTGGTACTGGTAGTGGAGGTGGTAGTGGAGGTGGTGGTGGTAGTGGAGGTGGTAGTGGAGGTGGTACTGGTAGTGGAGGTGGTGCTGGTAGTGGAGGTGGTGCTGGTAGTGGAGGTGGTGCTGGTAGTGGAGGTGGTGCTGGGAGTGGAGGTGGTGCTGGTAGTGGAGGTGGTGCTGGTAGTGGAGGTGGTGCTGGTAGTGGAGGTGGTACTGGTAGTGGAGGTGGTACTGGTAGTGGAGGTGGTACTGGTAGTGGAGGTGGTACTGGTAGTGGAGGTGGTACTGGTAGTGGAGGTGGTACTGGTAGTGGAGGTGGTACTGGTAGTGGAGGTGGTTGGTGGTGTGGTAGTGGAGGTGGTACTGGTAGTGGAGGTGGTACTGGTAGTGGAGGTGGTGCTGGTAGTGGAGGTGGTACTGGTAGTGGAGGTGGTGCTGGTAGTGGAGGTGGTACTGGTAGTGGAGGTGGTACTGGTAGTGGAGGTGGTACTGGTAGTGGAGGTGGTACTGGTAGTGGAGGTGGTGCTGCTAGTGGAGGTGGTGCTGGTAGTGGAGGCAGGTGCTGTGGGAGGTGGTGGGGGTGGTGGTGCTGGTAGTGGAGGTGGTACTGGTAGTGGAGGTGGTACTGGTAGTGGAGGTGGTACTGGTAGTGGAGGTGGTACTGGTAGTGGAGGTGGTACTGGTAGTGGAGGTGGTACTGGTAGTGGAGGTGGTACTTGTAGTGGAGGTGGTACTTGTAGTGGAGGTGGTACTGGTAGTGGAGGTGGTACTGGTAGTGGAGGTGGTAGTGGTAGTGAAGGTGGTGGTAGTGAAGGTGATGGTGGATGGTGGGTGGTGGTGGTGCGAAGGTTGGGGAGGCAGTACCATGACCAAAACAACTTTACTTATTGCCAGTTATCATGGTTAACTGTGCCTAGTCATAATTTGCAGGACATAAAAGAACCTATTCCCTGTGAGTTATTTAACGACTCAATCATGGTCTTTGCAGTTCTGTGGTCAAAACGGGGCTATTGGTATTAGCGTCCTTACCGGGTGGGGTAGCTGCATGGGTAAAGCGCGGGCCTCGCGTGCGGGAGATCGGGAGTTCGGTTCCCAATCGAGTCAAACCAATGACTTATCAAATTGATACTTGTTGCTTCCTAACCTGGCACTCGACATTAATAGGACAGGGCAAGGACTGGTTAGCTCAGTGTCAGGACAATGTGACTGAGTGGGATATCGGGTCATGGTGCTTTCCCAGTGGGGCAGCACTATAAAGTTGCCAAGAGTGTGTACTTTTTCAAGTCGGTACCTATCCTGATATGACCTTAGATGTTGCCTGGACGTAAAACCCCAACAACCAATCAATTAACCCCTTCAGGTCTCCTGACTGTACTTCCTGTCAGGTGGTAGAGTGAAGTAAGCCTTACAAGTTACAGACTTGCACCAGGCAGATGGCACCATGACTTGATATCCCACTCAGTCACGTGATCCTGATGCTAAGCAAACTAGTCCTTGCCACACCTTAGTAATGTTAAGTGCCAGACTAAGTAGCCTTATTTAAATTCTTTTTTTTTATATAAATATCTGTAGATCGTGGGGTCGTGGGTTCGAACCCTGGTCGAGTCAAACCAATGACTTAAACATTGTTACTTGTCGCTTCCTAGCCAAGTGCTCGGCATTAATAGGATAGGGCAGGGACTGGTTGGCTCAGTGTCAGGATAAGGTGACTGAGTGGGATATCAGGTCATGGTGCTGGTGACCTGGTCTTCCAGTGGGGCAGCACTATAAAGTCACCATGAGTGCACACTGTCACAAGTCAGTACTCATCCTGATATGAACTTAGATGTTGCTAGGACGTAAAACAACAAACAAACAACAAACAAAACCCAGTGGGGCAGCACTATAAAGTCACCATGAGTGCCCACTGTGTTACAAGTCAGTACTCATCCTGATATGACCTTAGATGTTGGTAGGACAAACACACAGCTTCTTTAAGGCGATACATGCTGGGATTCAATGGGTAATATTGGTTCTTAAAGAACGCAAACTCTCTGGAACGCCCTTCAGTCCACCTTGATTGCTTCTGGGAGCGGTGAAAAGGTCATGGCTAGGAGACCAGTCGAAGGGAGCCAATGAACCAACGCCTCCTTCCAATTATTCCTACTGGAGCAGACTGGTTCCCAGACTGGTACCGGTGAGTGAATATAGAGACGGGTATCTACACTACCTGTACTTCCTTATTTGAGTCATCTATAACTTGAACGTATTGCTAATTCTCAGACAGGTACCGGGGAGTGATTATAGACAGGTATCTACCATACCTTCACATCCTTACTTGAGCCTTCTATACCTTGAAGGTATTGCCAATTCTCAGACTGGTACCGGTGAGTGATTATACAGACAGGTATCTAAACCGACTTTCACATCCTCACTTGAGCCTTCTATACTTTGAAGGTTTTGCTAATTCTCAGACTGGTACTGGTGAGTGATGATAGAGACAGGTATCTACCCTACCTATACTTCCATATTTGAGTCTTCTATGACTTGAAGGTATTGCTAATTTTCAGACTGGTACCTCGGAGTGATTATAGATGGGTATCTACCGTACATTCACGTCCTTACTTGAGCCTTCTATGACTTCAAGGTATGGCTAATTCTCAGACTGGTACCGGTTAGTGATTACACAGACAGGTACCTAACCTACCTTCACGTCCTTACTTGAGCCTTCTATGACTTGAAGGTATTGCTAATTCTCAGACTGGTACCGGTGAGTAATTATTTTGCATTAGAAAAAGTGAAGCTTTCATCGGATTGTGCGGGTTTAAGATTCAGTCTTGGCACAAACCCAAGACCTCCCGCGTGTAAAATCAGCCAACCCCCTTACTCTTAGTGATCCGCCATCCTACCTGGTCTAGTATAACCCTAGGTGTTCCTGGGACATAAAATCCCA